>CM056052.1:20330865-20580865 GCA_029574335.1 Rana kukunoris
CCAAGGAGCGCACGCGCCACAAGCCTGTGCTGTTCCAAGTATAGGCTTTCGGGGACCCGATGTGCTGTACTGGGAAAGCCTATCAGAGCCGCTGGCTCTGAAAGACACTTCCGTACAGCCAACATGCTGCTGTTATTTAGATGGCCGGACATGAGCGCGCCGACCATCTCAATAAAACAGCGGCAGCGGCGATAATAACAGATTCGTGCAATACATGAATCCATGTTATTAAGACTCAGTGGCAGTGAGAGCCAGAGGGGGCGGCTCTCCAGCGCCCTCTATGGATGAACCGCCACTGAAAGGAATACATGTGGATTTAAACGATAAGCTTAAAGGGTCACTAAAGGAATTTTTTTTTATTTTTTTTGCTGAAATGACTGTTTACAGGGTATAGAGACATACAAGTTAACTGATTCTTTTTAAAAATGATTAAAAATAAATAAAAATCAACCATATAATGTGCATGCAGTTTCGTTTCACTTTAAACTGGTTTCATGTTTGTGAAGTAAAGAGACACACAGAACAAAAACAAACAAATACAGGGCAATGTTTTGTTTTTAAAATGAATCTGATTGGTTCTGAGGAGTTTTAGGACACACAGTAATCACACCTCTTTGATCATGGACCACAGTGAAAAGCTAGCATGAGTTTTTTTTTATAAGGAGCCAGACAAGCAGGAAGTGTAGAGATCAGAGAAGTGTTACATCTACTTCAAAGCAAAAAACGAACAATGAGGACATAAAACCAGGACTGCAGTAAGGTAAAGGAAGCTATTTAGCTAAAAAAAAAGAAGGCAAAAGCCTAAAAATTGCCCCAAATTTGTATACAAGCAAGTGGGTGGATCAAGCCTGCCTTTTACTTACACAAAGCCACAGGTTTTCATTGTGCACCAGTTGCCAGCATCCTAACAACCAATTATGTCATCAGATAAAAAATAAAAAAAAAAGGGTGTTGCATACCTGCACAGTATCCTTGTTTATTCCTCCCCTGCCCTCCCATTAGCTGAGAGATGGAGGAAAACTGAGGGAGAGAGAAAACATCGGTGTACTAGTCAGTACCAATGTGCAATGGGAATGTTGCTGTGTTATATAAAAACTATTGGCTTTGTTTTTCACATTTTAAATGTGGTGCCTCGAGACATAATTGTGTGCATTGACCGAAAAAAAATAAAAAAAAATATGAGAAACATTGGTCTAAGATCCAAGCAGTATAGACACACAAGATCCGAAAATGTTGTACCCATATAAAAGTAAACTTCATAAAGGAATCCTTTGTTGTGTGCATTATTTCCTGCTTTTATTTCTCTCATCTTCCAATATCATAAACACTTCCATTCTCTCAGACCCCTTTTCACACTGGGGCATTTTTCAGGCGTTTCAGAGTGCTTTCAGAGCCCTTTCACACTGCCAGCCCCCAAAAAATGCTGGTAAAGCACCGCTAAGACCCCTTTCACACTGGGGCGTTTTTTAGGTGCTTCGGCTTTAAAAAAAGCTCCCTCAATGGGAAGGGGGCTTTAGGAGCCGTGTATTCAACGCTCCTAAAGCGCTGCAAAGAAGCTGCTTGCAGGACTTTTTTTTGACGCCCTGCCGGTGCAGCGCCTCAGTGTGAAAGCACTAGGGCTTTCACATTGGGATTGCAAATGCAGCTTCTTTCAGGCGCTTTTTTCTAACGCTAAGACCCCTTTCACACTGGGTGTTTTTTTTAGGCGCTTTAGTGTGAAAGCACTCATTGGGTTTGCAGATGCAGCTTCTTTCAGGCGCTTTACAGACGCTTTTTTTTACCGCGAAAGCACCCGAAAGACACCCCAGTATGAAAGGAGTCTTAGGCCCCTTCCAAATTGGGGCTGGAGCCGCGCTGGCGGTATAGCGCCGCTAAAAATAGCACAAACACTTTTTTTTTTTCATCTGCCATTTTTTATTAACAAAGTGCTGGTCACACCTCAGTCAGCCTCCCCCTGGTGGCAATTGATGGGGCAAACTGGTAGCACACTGGCAGCAATTGATGGGCACACTGGCGGCAATTTATGGGGGAAACTGGCAACAATTGATGGTTACAGTCTGTAACCATCAATTGTTGCCAGTTTGCCCCATCAATTGCCGCCAGTGTGCTGCCAGTGTGCCCATAGGCGTGCGCAGCCTATTGCATTAGGGTGTGCACCCCAAACCTCAAACACACATGCGTGCACATATATATATATATATATATATATATTAATATATATATATATATATATTAGGGTTGTCCCGATACCACTTTTTTAGGACCAAGTACCGATACTTTTTTTTCATGTACTAGCCAATACCGATTACAATACTTTTTTTTAAATGCAGCCTTGTGTCCCCTAATGCAGCCATGTCCCTAATGCAGCCATGTGTCCCCTAAGGCTCCATTCACATCTGAGCGACAAAACGCCGGTCGCCGCGACGCTCTTGGCGCTCGAGATGTGAAATAACATTGCGGTCTATGGAGATGGTTCACATCTCCACGCCTGTCGCCTGAAAAAAAGTCCCGGACCCTTTTTTTAATTCAATCTTATTTTATTCAGAAAAAAAGGAGGAATAGAGAGGCAAAATAACGGCTCAAGTAGTACATACAGTCAAAGCAAATATATCAACAGTAATCATCGTATATGACATATTAAAAGCATGTCTAATGTATGTGATCAAAGAGAAGAAACAAAAAAAAAAAAAAAAATAGGGGGATAAGAGCATGTGCGTGTGGACCAACATAGGGCCGTATGATTGAGCAATCTCTAGGTACATGAAATAATCATTATGTGTATCTACCAACCTCACAGAAGTGAGTGAGGGGTGCAGTGTTGTATCACACGCGGTGTGTAGTGGGAGAGATTATACACGAACCTGAAAGTAATATAAGACCCATGGGGTCCCATAACGGGCAAATAACCACAGGTGGGTCAAGGCCATGATACGTTAGCTCTATGAATTCTCAAGGAAGTATTTAGATCCCCTCCCCCATCCTCGGTAGCCCCTCAAGGGCGACTCCATCCCCACGGGGACAGCCTTCTCCTCGGCCCAGGAAGGCCACCCGGAAGACCAGGGGGTGGGTGTGTGATCTGGTCGAGGACCAGGTGGTGTTGGACCACGCCAAGCAGACCCAGCAGATGGGGGAGATTGCTGGGCACCTGGACCGGGTCGCTGACAGCCTGGGCTCCATGTCACAGCTGCCAGTGGTGTTCAGAACCTTGTTACCAGCCTGGGGGAGGTGCAGGCTGATGTACGGCACCTGACAGCAGCCGTACATGCCAACACTGCTGCCATCTGGGAAGAGAGGGGGAGCAGCGGCAGCGTGACCAGCCAGGTGAGGATGCAGGCCCAGACTAACCTCTATCTGAGCCGGATTGCAGTGGCCTTGGAGGGCATGCAGCCAACAGCTGCCCGGAGTGGCCCACCCGGGGAACAGCCTCCTCAAGATGCCCCCCCACCCCCACCACCACCCACTCCCTCCAGGCAGCTGAGGAGCCCGAGAGTGCCCCCAAGGAGGAGCCCCCGTCATCCCAGATGAGGGTTTTTTTTTATTTGGTTTATATTTTTAGTTTTTTTAGTACTCAGGTTATGAGTTTTTTGTTATTTTTATACTCAGGTTATGAGTTTATATTTTATTTTCTTGCTCAGGTTATGAGATTTTTTATTTCTTTTGAACTGCACACGGTCAGGAGTGCAGGGGACAGTGTGAATGGTGTGTGAATGTGAGGGGGTGGCACTCCTGACAGTAAGGGGTGTCACCCTCGGCCATGGTGGTGAAGTTAACCCCATGGCTGTATGAATGACGTGTGAATGGACAGTGACATCATTGGGGCCTTGACGCTGGCGTTGCTGCTCCCAAGTCCTACATGCTGGACTTGGGCTAATCCAATGCGATGTGCATGTGTGTGTGTGTGATCTAGGGACATCAGTGGTGTACACGCGTGCATTGTCTGTGTGATCAATGTTTTGGTTTAGTGTCCAAAGATGCCTACGGCGAGGTCCCTCCTGACTGCTCTTCCATCAGCAGACTGGGTCTCCTCTGGCAGGTGGGGACTGTGTGGGTCGGGGGTCAGGTCATCACGCATTTCAATCTGCAGGCCTTTTCTCATAGAAAAATTGTGCAGAATACAACATGCAGCGATGATCTGACACACAAAGGTAGGGGAATACAATAGGGTCCCCCCGGACTTATCCAGGCATCGGAAACGGGACTTCAGGAGCCCGAATGTTTGCTCCACCACTGCACAGGTTTTGATGTGTGCTTCATTGTATTTTCTCTCTCCTCTGATTTGGGGGTTGCGGAAAGGAGTCATTAGATGGGGTCCCAGTGCATATGCAGAGTCACCTGGAAGGGAAAAGACAGGAGGATGTTAGTCGTGCATGTGCCACTTTGATGTGCATCACGGGAGGGGATAGTCATGCCTGACTCCCATGTCACTCACCAACCAGCCAGCTGTCCCCATACATGTTCTGCTCGAATTCTGCTGGGATGGGGCTCTGATTGTATATGAAGCTGTCATGGCTGGACCCGGGGTGTTTGGCACGGACGTGCCATATGAGGCGTTGGGCATCGGCTATCACATGTACGTTGATGGAATGCCAATGCTTCCGATTGCGGTATATGTGCTCTGTGGCACTGGGGGGCTGTAGGGCCACATGTGTGCAATCAATGGCCCCCACAGTGCGAGGGAATCCTGCAATGTTGTAGAAATCTGTCATTGCCTTCAGCCGCAGCTCCTCAGTGGTGGGTCTGATGAACTGGTTGGACATGCGTCTGAGGATTGCAGGGACAACCTGGTGCACACATCTGCTTATGGAGGATTGTGACATCCCAGCCACCACTCCACTTGTACGCTGGAATGATCCACTTGCAAGGAAATGGAGTGTTGCCAGGACCTTCACCAGTGGCTGCACTGCTTGTGAGCGGTGTGTTGGGCTGGTGATGTCACCCTGAAGGGTTGTGGTTAGTTCAAGTATTGCATCTGGGCTGAATCTGAAGAGGCGATACACCTCCTCATCACCCATGCCAAAGAGGTTCATACGTGTGCGGTATATCCTCTCACGTGCCCGCCTCCTCCGTAGCGAGGGACCCAGTACTAGTCTTAGGACCACGAGTGCCCCTGGCATGTTGGCACACAGAGGTGTTGTCCTTGCAAGTGTGGTTGTTCAGCTTGCTAGTTTCGTCGGTAACGCTGCTGTAGCTGCTCTCCTGCTGACCTGTGACCGTCTGGAGTAAAGATAAAGCAGCCTTTTGTAGAAATAACTTTGCGCCGGACGGACGAGATACGCGCGGCGCATGTAGCCAGCGTATGGTGCTTATCCGTTCGCGAATCGGGAAATCTCCCTCATTTGCATATTTGCAGGGGAAATCAATAGGCGCGACTGATGCGCCAAGCGAAATTAAGCGCTGACGATACTCTGGCGTCGGAACGTTCCGCCGGTCGCAAATGGCCCGTTATTGGGTGCATCTAGTTTGGTGGGTACGGGCACATAGAAACGACGGCGCATCTTCACAGTTACGCGGCGCATATCGAAATACTCCAGCGCAAGTGTTGCTGAATCTGGCCCAAAGCAGCCTTTTGTAGAAATAACTTTGCGCCGGACGGACGAGATACGCGCGGCGCATGTAGCCAGCGTATGGTGCTTATCCGTTCGCGAATCGGGAAATCTCCCTCATTTGCATATTTGCAGGGGAAATCAATAGGCGCGACTGATGCGCCAAGCGAAATTAAGCGCTGACGATACTCTGGCGTCGGAACGTTCCGCCGGTCGCAAATGGCCCGTTATTGGGCGCATCTAGTTTGGTGGGTACGGGCACATAGAAACGACGGCGCATCTTCACAGTTACGCGGCGCATATCGAAATACTCCAGCGCAAGTGTTGCTGAATCTGGCCCATAGTATTTTCCACCGTCTGCAGAAACGAACCATAGCGGGGACCAATGAGATTGGGTGTCAGCGGATATTCATGCGCTGGCACCCGCTATCCCATAGGGATACATGTATGTCCGTATTTCATCTGAAAATGGATGGATGAAATACGGACATAAGGTCCGCACGCGTGAATGGGCCCTAGGTGTAGCAATATGGTTACATTTAATGATGATACAACATTAAGCAACTCACATGGTTGATGATTAAAAGAGGCACATCCAAGTATGCAGGCATCCGGGTTTAAGCTGTCCACATAGACCGTCCTCCTCACCGCCATTGACGTCATCCACTCTGTGCTCCATGATCGGTTCAAGCCTCGCTTTCAGTTCGCTCTACTGCAGGGTAGTCTTTTCGGTCACGATTGCAGACTGACAGCTTCTCATGCACATGCATCTAGGCTGCAGACACACCACAGGATACAGTCAAAGACTATGGCAATGATACAGGAGATGGTCAGAGACTGTAGACATGATACAGGAGATGGTCAGAGACTGTAGACATAGGCCCAAATTCACAGAGAGTTGGGCGCACATTACGCCGCCGTAACGCAAATGACATACGCCACGCTGACGCAGCGCGGAGAGGCAAGCACTGAATTCAGCAAGCTATTGCTCCCAACTCTGCACCGGCGTAGCGTAGATTTCGAAGGCGCAGGCCAGCGTAGGTGGAAGTAGGTGGGAGTGACACGATGCAAATGATGGTCCTCGTGTAGCACAGTGGTTTACGTCCGGCGTATCGCAAACGGTGCATGCGCCGTGACGAGGACGCATGTCCCGCACCCCTCTGCGCATGCTCACAACTACGCCCGGCATAACCCCTAAGATACGCCGGCCCACTGCATAAAAACAAGAGCATAAGTACGCCCAGCCATACGCCTGTCCAGCGCAAAAGTACACCAGCTGGTCAGACGTACTTTTGTGATCTGTGCCAAGATGTCCGATACTGAGACTGACAGGGAGAGGAGGAAGAAACATTTTTCTGCTGAGGAGAGGGCGATCCTGACCTCTGCCATCTCCAAATACGATTCCTTCCTTCATGGCGCACAGAGAAGGAATACCAGCAAGGCCAGGAAGCAGGAGATCCAACAAAAGGTCGCCCTGGAGATCAATGCCCTTGGGCATGAGACCAGGACCTGTAAGGATATCGCCAAGAAGATAAATGACATGCGTCGGCGGGTCAGGGAGAAGCTGGCCAAGGTGTAGAAGCACCACAGGGGCACGGGAGGCGGACCAGCCAGTACTATCAGGCTGACTGCTGAGGAGGAGGTGATTGCCAGCTGCCTGGCACAGGAGCAGGTGGAGGGCCTGGAGGGCTTTGACTCCAGTGAACAGGACTTGACTTTATCCCCCATCTGGTGTGAAGCACGTGAGGGGGTGCAAGGGAACATGTGACAAATCTGTGGGTCCACCAACATGTGAATGCTTTGTGTCATCCACAGATGTGCTGGAGGGAGCTGGGCCATCCTCTGCTGCTGGACGACCCACGCCTCCGAGACGGTGGCCCCCCTGACCCCCTCAAGGGCTACCCCATCCAGGGGAACCCCCTCAAGGCCTACCCCGTCCAGGGGAACCCCCTCAAGGGCTAACCCTGTCCAGTGGAAGACCCAGGCTCCAGGCTGAATGCACAGTGGCTGTGCAGGGCACCGCAGCCGCTATGCAGCAGTGCCTCACCCAACAGGCTGCTCATACCCTGGCGATTTCGGACTGCATGCAGGAGGTAAATGCCAACTGCACAGCCATGGTCACATGCCTCTGCGACCAAACCCAGTCCCTCGATGCCATGCGTCACCAGATGGTAGCAGGGGGTCTCTCTACATCTGTGGACCAGGGATCTGGGGACGTTCAGACCACCCAGGACCAGCACAACACGGCTATTGTGGAGCTGCAGGTCACAGCAACAGGGATCCTGGCGGAGGTAAAGAGCCTGGGGGAGATTGTGCAGGTCAACACTGCCGCCATCCAGACGGAGGGTCGGCAGAACAGACGCCTACAGCGCCAGACCAACGCCAGGCAGCTGCGGATGCAGGCAGAGAGCAACAGCGTGCTAACACGCATTGCCGTTGCCTTGGAGGGGATGCAGGCAACATCTGCCATCAGCTCCAGGAGCGACAGCCCAGGGGATGAACCTCCTCGTGATGCTACACCCCCCATCCTAGTCGTCGCCACGACTATTGAGGAGTCAAACACTTGGCACAAGGCCTGGCCTACGAGACAATGGCATGATCCCTATTTTCTTTTTTTTAGTCACTGCACATGGTCAGGAGTGCAGGCTACAGTGTGACTGGTGTGTGAGTGTGTGTGACATTCCTGCCAGCAAGGCATGTCACCTTGGGTCGTCGGGGAGAGGTTATCCCCACGACCGTGTGAATGTGGTATGAATGGACAGCAACATCATTGGGGCCTTGGCTTGGCGTTGCTGCTCCAAAGTCCCGTGCGGTGGACTTGGGCTAAACCAATGTGAGGTGGATGTGGTGTGTGTGAGCTAGGGACCACAGTGGTGTGCATGCGCGCATTGTCCGTGTGCCATGATGAATGTGTGTGTTTAACGGGCAAAAATACGTTCCACGAGGCAACTCCTGACTGCTGTTCCTTCAGCAGACGGGGTAGCCTCAGGCAGAGGGGGACTGTATGGTTCAGGGGTCAGGTCATCACATATGTCAATCTCCAGGCCCTTTCTCATGGCGTAGTTGTGCAGCACACAACATGCACCAATGATCTGACACACAAAGTTTGGGGAATACAACAGGGCCCCCCCAGACTTATCCAGGCATCGGAAATGGGACTTCAGGATGCCAAATGTGCCGGTATGGAGTCATGAGATGGGGCCCAAGTGCATATGCCGAGTCACCTGGAAGAGAAAAGACAGGAGGATGTTAGCCGTGCATGTGCCCCTCGTGATGTCTGCATCATGGGGTCGGACAGTCATGCCTGACTCCCATGTCACTCACCAACCAGCCAGCTGTCCCTGTACACGTTCTGTTTGAATTCTGTTGGGATGTGGCTTTGACGGTATATGTAGCTGTTGTGGCTGGCCCCTGGGTGTTTGGCACGGACGTGCCATATGAGGCATTGGGCATCGGCTATCACCTGTACGTTGATGGAATGCCACTGCTTACGATTGTGGTATATGTGCTCTGTGGCACGGGGGGGGGGCGTAGTGCCACATGTGTGCAATCAATGGCCCCCACGGTGCGTGGGAATCTGGCAATTCTGTAGAAATCCTGCATTGCCTTCTGCTGCATATGCTCATGAGTGGGTTTGATGATGTGGTGGGACATGCATTTGAGGATTGCGGGGACAACCTGGTGCACACATCTGCTCATGGTGGATTGTGACATCCCAGACACGACTCCACTTGTAGGTTGGAACGAACCACTGGCAAGGAAATGGAGTGTTGCCAGTATCTGTATTACATGGCTGCATTGCATGTGAGCGTTCTGTCTGGCTGGTGATTTCATCATGCAGGGCTGTGGCTAATTCCAGGATGGCATCAGGGCTGAATCGGAAGATGCGATACACCTCCGATTCCCCCATGCCAAAGACGTTCATGTGCGTTCGGTATATCCTCTCCCCTGCCCTCCTTCTCCGTGCCTGTAGCCACAGTAGTAGTGCTAGGACCACGGCTGCCCCTGGCATGTTGGTATACAGATGTGTGTCCTGCAAGTGTGGTTGCTCAGCTCGTCCGTAACGGTGCTGCTGCAGCTGCTCTCCAGCTGACCTGTGCACGTCTGTTGCTAAGTTACACCTCCTTTATGCCGGACGTACACTTACGCACACCGCGCGTAGCCTGCATCGGGCGCACGTACGTTTGTGAATCGCCGCATTTACCTAATTTGCATATTTGAATGCCTAATTAAAGGAAGAATCAACATGCGTCCCGCACATATTTGCGCCCACGCAACGCCGGCGTGTGCAAGATACGTCGGGGTAGGCTACGCCGGTCGCACATTTGCACTACATTAGCGTAAGTGCTTTGTGAATCCGGGCCATAGTATATGAAATAGTCAGAGCCTGCAATCATGATACAAGACATGGTCAGAGACCGAAGACATGGTACAGTAGATGGTCAGAGACAGCAGACATACAGTACTACAGGACATAGTCAGAGACTGCAGACATGGTACAGGAGATGGTCAGAGACTGCCGACATGACACAGGAGATGGCTGTAGACTGCAGACATGATATATGAAATGGTGAGAGACTGCGGACATGGTACAGGAGATATTCAGGGACTGCAGACATGGTACACATGAATAAACACATGTAAACGTAACAGAAATAAAAAAGGTAAATTGAATTAAGTTTAAATAAATTAATAAAAGATATTCCAAAAACACTGCAAACCTGCATGCAGAAATGCACAGTGCATGCAAAAATTGTGATGTAAATGAGCCTTTAACCACTTCAATACCAGGCACTGACACCCCTTTCTGCCCAAGACAATTTTCAAATTTCTGCGCTGTTTAAATGACAATTGCGCAATCATGCTACACTGTCCCCAAACAGAATTTTTTTTCATCCCTGGTGGTCCTGAGTGGCATGCTGGTGGTCCTGTGTGGTGATCTGAGGGGGGCTGCGCTGATAAACTATCGGCAAAAACCCCGCTGTCAGGAGAGCAGCCGATCAGCTCTCCTCTACTCGCGTCTGTCAGATGCGAGTGAGGAAGAGCCGATCAACGGCTCTTCCTGTTTACATTGTGATCAGCAGTGATTGGACACGGCTGATCACGTAGTAAAGAGCCTCCGCCGGAGGCTCTATAATGAGATTGGTGTAGCGGTGTGTCAGACTGACACACCACACCACCGATCGTCATGATGCGTGCCCCCCGGGGGCTGTTATCCTGCAGGACATCAATAGACGTCCAGTCAGGATAACGAAAACCACTTCCTGGACGTCGATTTACTATTGATCAGGTGGGAAGTGGTTAACCACTTGCCGACCACAATATGTATTATATAAGTGGGTTACCAGGATTGTGGCTGAAGATGGCCATAACCCATGTACAGTTTTTTTTTTGCCCGCTTTCTCAGTAAATCAGTTTGAGTGGGTCATGAGATGCTGAAACAGTTTCCTAAGTAGTGGGAGGGGATGTGCCCTCCCTCCCGCCGCTCGTCAATGTTTCTTGGGCTTTCCACCAGTTCACCCAAGAAACGATCCAGCAGTGGAGGAGAACTACTTAGTCTTCAGAAGAAAGATTAAGACTCATCTCTTTTGATCTCAAAGGAGACAGGAACAACAAGCGCCCAAAGGCGATTTACTTCGCATGTGCTGCGCTATATAAGTTTTTCATTCATTCAGTGTGCCCGGCTGCTCCCATAGGCAATCAAAGAGTTAAACACTGATTGACTCTATGGTCTTGGAGGACTGTGGAGTGACTTTTTTTTTTTTTAACCACTTCAATACCGGGCTTTTATACCACCTCCATACCGGGCCTATTCTGGCACTTCTCTCCTACATGTAATAATCATCATTCTTTTGCTAGAAAATTACGCAGTACCCCCAAACATAATATATGTTTTTTTAGCAGACACCCTAGGGAATAAAATGACGGTCATTGCAACGTTTTATCTTGCACGGTATTTACGCAATCATTTTTCAAACGCCTTTTTTTTGTAAAAAAAATTGTTTCATGAATTAAAAAAATAACAAAACAGTAAAGTTAGCCCAATTTTTTTGTATTATGTGAAAGATTATGTTACACCGAGTAAATAGATACCCAACATGTCACGCTTTAATTATGCGCACACTCATGGAATGGCGCCAAACTTCGGTACTTAAAAACCTCCATAGGCAACGCTTTAATTTTTTTAAAGTTTAGATTTATAGAGGAGATCTAGTGCTAGATTCGTTGCTGGCACTCTAACGCAAGCGGCGATACCTCACTTATGTGGTTTAAACGGCGTTCACATATATATATCGGCGGGACTTACGTGTGCGTTCGCTTCTGCATGCGAGCTACCGGGGACAGGGGCGTTTTAATTTTTTTTTTTTTTTATCTTTTATTTATTTTTTGACTTATTTTTTATTTATTTTTACACTTTTTTACAAAAAAAATTTTTTGTCATCCCTTGTAATAGGAAATGTGTGTGACAGGTCCTCTTTAAGGAGAGATGCTGGGTCAATAAGACCTCACATCTCTCCTCCAGGCTGGAAACCATGAGATCAGTGAAAAAAAATTCACCGAGCTCATGAATAGTTGCTTACAGCCGCAATGGCGGCTTTGTTTACTTACAGGGACCCAGGCGTGACGTCATCACATCGCGCCCGTGTCCTCCGACGGTCATAGAGATGACTGTTGACCATCTGGTCACCAGTCATCTGTATGCTTCCTGCCGACGCCGGACGATTCGTTCCACGGGCCCCCGAAGGCACGGGAGAGCCCGGAGAAGCACCGGATGGCGGCGGGAGGGGGGGGTGTCCCATCCCGCGGCCTGTAAGAACGATCAAGCGGCGGAACCGCCCCTATGATCGTTCTTATGTCGTGCAGAATCACCTGCTGAAGAAGAGGATATCTGGATGATGCCTCTGGCTGCAGGCATCATTCAGATATCCACCCGCAAAGCCCAGGCCGTCATTTGACGTCCACTTAGGATGGGAGATCCCACCTCTGGACGTCAAATGTCAATGGGTGGGTATTAAAGTGGTTAAGCATAAGATAAAAAAAATAAAAAACTTTTTGGGATCTTTTGATTTGAAAAAGGTAAGGACTAGATTTGGACCTGTCACCCTCAATTTTAAGAACTAAAAGTGTAAGGGACAGTGTTAAAAATAATAATTTAACCACTTGCCTACTGTGCACCTACACCCCCCTTCCTGCCCAAACAAAATATAAGCTTCTGGAACTGCGTCGCTTTAACTGACAATTGCACGGTCGTGCGACGTGGCTCCCAAACAAAATTGGCGTCCTTTTTTCCCCAGAAATAGAGCTTTCTTTTGGTGGTATTTGATCACCTCTGCGGTTTTTACTTTTTGCGCTATAAACAAAAATAGAGCGTAAATTTTTAAAAAAATGCAATATTTTTTCCTTTTTGCTATAATAAATAACCCCAAAAATATATAAAAAAAATATTTTTTCCCTCCGTTTAGGCCGATACGTATTCTTCTACATATTTTTGGTAAAAAAAAAATGCAATAAGCGTTTATCGATTGGTTTGCGAAAAATTTATAGCGTTTACAAAATAGGGGATAGTTTATGGCATTTTTTTTTTTTTTTTTTACTATTAATGGCGGCGATCTGCGATTTTTTTATTGGGACTGCGACGTTATGGCGGACATTTCGGACACTTTTCTGACATTTTTGGGACCATTTACATTTATACAGTGAAAAATGCTATAAATATGCATTGATTACTGTATAAATGTGACTGGCAGTGAAGGGGTTAACCACTAGGGGGCGGGGAAGGGGTTAAATGTGTGTCCTATGAGTGTTCTAACTGTGGGGGGAGGGGGGGGTGACTGGGGGAGGTGACCGATTGTGTCCCTATGTACAAGGGACACAACCGATCTCCTCTCTCCCTGACAGGGATGTGCAGCTCTGTGTTTAGATACAGAGCTGCACGTCCCAGCTCAGTTACTGAGCAATCGCGTGTGCCCGGCGGCGATCGTTGCCGCCGGGCACTCGTATGGGTTCCCCGCAGAGCGGCAGGTAGCGCGCGCACCCCGCCGGCGCCGCGCGCGCGCCCGCCCGCGGCTTTAAAGGGACATCACGTCATATGACGTGATGTCAGGATAATGGAGTCGTCTGCCCGCCGTCATTTGACGGTGGGCAGATGACAAGTGGTTAAAAGGAAAATAAATAAATAAAGCACCCTCATCCCTCCATTCTTGTGCGCAGAAGCAAACACATATGGAAATCATCCGCGCATATGTAAACACCATTGAACCACACATGTGTGGTATCGCCGCAAATGTTAGAGCGAGAGCAATAATTCTAATGCTAGACTACCTCTGTAACTCTGTAAAGGCGGTTAAAGTGTCACCTATGGACATTTTTAAGTACCGTAGTTTGCAACCATTACACGAGTGTGCGCAATTTTAACCACTTTCTGCAAATTGATGTACCTGTTCATCGGTTAGAGTGGTCGGATGTACCCCGGTACCATTTTTTTAATCAATCGGTCGGCTCAGCAGTCGCTCGAAGGTTATCTCAGGCAGTGGGGAAGGGAGACGTCCCTTCTTCCACCGCTCTGCCCGGGTCTCCCGACCCACCAGGAGACCCGAGTGACCCCGGAAACAATGTCACTTCCAGTTTACTCAGCTGCCAATGGCACCAATTTTTAAAAAGAATGCAGTATTCACAAATGCCGATTTTGGCTATTTTAATACTATTAAGTGCAAAAGGAGGGATTTGGGGTCTTTTAGACCCCCGATCTCCCCCTAAAGAGTACCTGTCACCTTCTATTACTTTCACAAGGGATGTTTACATTTTAAAACCCACCGCCATACCATTCCATGTAAAAAAAATGGTTTCATGAATTAAAAAATAACAAAACAGTAAAGTTAGCCCAATTTTTTGGTAAAATATGAAAGATGATGTTACGCCGAGTAAATAGATACCTAAAATGTCATGCTTTAAAATTGCGCACACTCATGGAATGGTGCCAAACTTTGTTACTTAAAAATCTCCATAGGCGATGCTGTAACATTTTTACAGGTTACCAGTTTAGAGTTACAGAGGAGGACTAGTGCTAGAATTGTTGCACACGCTCGAATGCACGCGGCGACACCTCACATATGTGGTCTGAATGATGTTTACGTACGTGGGCAGGACTTACGTGTGCGGTCGCTTCTGAGCGCGAGCTACCGGGGACATGGGCGTTTTAATTTGTATTTATTTATTATTTTAATTATTAATTTTTTTCACTTTTTTTTCAATCCTTTTTATTCCTATTACAAGAAATGTAAACATCCCTTGTAATAGGAAAGGTGTGTGACAGGTCCTCTTTATGGAGAGATGCAGGGTCAATAAGAGCCCACATCTGTCCTCCAGGCTGGAAAGAATAAGATCATTGAAAAAAAAAAAAAATCACAGATCTCGTTCAAAGTAGCCGCAATTGCAGTTTGTTTACTTACGGGTACCCAGGCGTGACATCATCACAACGCACCCGGGCCTCCAACGGTCATAGAGATGACTGGTGACCATATGGTCACCAGTCATCTCTATGCTGCACATCCGGCGGACGGCGATCATCTCTCCGGGCCCCTGATGGAACAGGAGAGCCCAGAGAAGCAACGTATGGTGGCGGGAGGGGTTGGTGTCCCCTCCGGCCCCTTGTAAGAACGTTTAAGCGGTGGAGCCGCCGATATGATCGTTCTAACGATGCGCAGGATCGCCGCCGGAAGAAAATGATATCTGAATGAAGCCTCTAGGTGCAGGCATCATTCAGATTTCTCCCTGCAAAGTACAGGACGTCATATGACGTCCACTCGGGATAACAGATCCCCTTTTTTTATGTCATATGACGGCATGTGGGTGTAAAGAGGTTAAAGTGACAGTGTAAGAAAAAAACAAGATATAAAAAAAAAAAAAAAAAACCTTTTTTTTTTTTTTTAAGTGCCCCTGTCCCTGGGTACTTGCACGCAGAAGCAAACTCATATGTAAGTCCCGCCCACATATGAAAATGGTGCTCAAACATCATTGAGGTGTTGCTGCGAACGTTAGAGCGAGAGCAATAATTCCAGCCCTAGACCTTCTCTGTAACTCAAAAGATTCAACCTGTAAAAATTTTTTAAACGTCGCCTATGGAGATTTTAAAGGGTATAAGTTTGACGCCATTCCAAGAGAGGGCGCAATTTTGAAGCGTGACATGTTGGGTATCATTTTACTCGGCATAACATTATCATTATCAACTTTACTGTTGTCTGATTTTGTCCAAAAAAAGTGCACTTGTAAGACCGCTGCACAAATACGGTGTGACAAAAAGTATTGCAATTACTGCCATTTTATTTTCTATGGTGTTAGAAAAAAAACAATATATAATGTTTGGGGGTTCCAAGTAATTTTCTAGCAAAAAAAAAACTGTTTTAAACTTGCAAACACTGAATCTGAAAAACAGGCTTGGTCCTTAAGTGGTTAAAATTACTTTAAAAATAGAACCAATTTGCAGACACTCAAAGATCTGTTATACAAATATAGAGATTTGAATTTCCAGCCATCTGTTATTTTCAAATTGAACTCTCAACTCAAAATAACTGACATTGTCCTTTTGATTTTTTTTCAATAAAGTTTTGCTTGTTTTGAATCTTTTTTTTTACTCACTCCTGGCAGTTGCAATGAGATGTCATAAGCAGGGTCTATAAAGAAGGGAGCAACAGTTGTTGGCCAGTCACTCAGTGTCAGCTGATCAGAGAGGAAGCGATCGTCGCGTGTCGTGTTTTCTATTATCTGATATTGTTTAGAATTGGAGAATGAGCGTTTTTTTACGCAAATTGAGTAGAGGAGCAAAGATTTCTCTGACCTCCAAAGAGGAATCTGCAGACAGAATGGATTTTTGTTTACAGGATCACCAGCCCGCTGAAATGCCCGACACTACGACCCCTCCAAAAAAGGGGAAGTGGCGGGCGTTTAAACGCGGAGCAAGGAGAGTTTTTAAATGCGTTTTCCCGTGTTTTGGGAAAAAAGAGAAGGAGGGAATTGCAACAGGTAAGGATGGTGAGAGTGACATGTAATAATGGAATGTGATGTAATTCACCCCGATATTCACTGACTGAGCCCCACCATTCCCATCACATGATCTCTACACAACATTCATATTACATCATTTATACAGAATGTCACCAAACAGAAAACACACACATTATACAAACATATTCCTATTTCACACAACAGTCACACAGATATGGGTGGGAGGAGCCTAATATTCAAATCTCTCTGGACTCAACTGAAAATAACTGACAAATAACTGACATGTTTCTAAACATAGCATCTCCATCCTGCTGTGTTATCTTTATAATGTGAGACTCTGCAATGTACTGGGGTCACTCTCCTGTATACAGATCCCTGACATTGCTGTATACTGTATATACATATACTGGGGTCACTCTCCTGTATACAGATCCCTGGGATCACTGCTAATACACACACTGGGATTACTGCTATAAACACATACTGGGATCACTGCTATATACACATACTGGGATTACTGCTATATACACATACTGGGATCACTGCTATATACACATACTGGGATTACTGCTATATACACATACTGGGATCACTGCTATATACACATACTGGGATCACTGCTATATACACATACTGGGATCACTGCTATATACACATACTGGGATTACTGCTATATACACATACTGGGATTACTGCTATATACACATACTGGGATTACTGCTATATACACATACTGGGATCACTGCTATATACACATACTGGGATCACTGCTATATACACATACTGGGATCACTGCTATATACACATACTGGGATTACTTCTACATACACATACTGGGATCACTGCTATATACACACACTGGGATCACTGCTATATACACATACTGGGATCACTGCTATATACACATACTGGGATCCCTGCTATATACATATACTGGGATCACTGCTATATACACATACTGGGATCACTGCTATATACACCACCGGATCACTGATATATACACATACTGGGATCTCTGCTATATACACATACCGGATTACTGCTATATACACTGGTATATAGCAGTGATCCGGTATGTGTATATACACATACCGGATCACTGCTATATACCGGTGTATATAGCAGTAAT
Source organism: Rana kukunoris (assembly GCA_029574335.1). Classification (NCBI taxonomy): domain Eukaryota; kingdom Metazoa; phylum Chordata; class Amphibia; order Anura; family Ranidae; genus Rana; species Rana kukunoris. Next base: position 20,348,539 of record CM056052.1, read on the forward strand.
CCGGTATGTGTATATAGCAGAGATCCCAGTATGTGTATATATCAGTGATCCGGTGGTCACTGCTATATACACATATTGAAATCATTGCTATATACACATACTGGGATCCCTGCTATATACACATACCGGAATCTCTGCTATATACATATACCGGATCACTGCTATGTACACATATTGGAATCACTGCTATACACATACCAAGATGGAAAGGGAGCATTGTAGTTTAAGCTTGAGGGAGGAATTAGCTTGGGGTTAAGCCTAATGCCTAGTTCACACAATATTTTTTCCCATCTGGAAAACTGCCGTGTTTTCCTTTGGCCGTGTGTATGCTCCTTAGCAGTTTTCCCAATAGGAAAACTTTGGGTTAAAAAATTAGTTCCTTTTTTTTCTCGTCATGAAAGAAACACTGTGAGGGAGCATACACATGGCCGGTTTTCCCAAACAAAGTTCTCCCGGCGGCTTTCCTGTCGGGAAAACCAGCTGTGTGTACACGGGAAAAGGGACCGCGCCGGTTCTCAGTTTTCCCCTCGGTTTTCCCAGTGGTCTTTTGACCGTCGGGAAAATCAATCGTCTGTACTAGGCATAAAGGTCAGGTTTACTGTTAGGACTAGTGTGAAGGTTCAGCATTTGGGTCCTGCATTTGATTGGCTTATGGGTCAAAGCAAATGTTAAAATACTTTAACCATAGCTTAAAATCCAAACCCTGAGAACTGGTGGGGGGCGTGGCTGTAGGTGTGACATCACTGATCGTCATTCCCTATAACAGGGAACAGACGATCAGTGACAATGCCACAGAGAAGAAAGGAGAAGGTGTGTTTACACCTCTCTCCGTTCTTCAGCTCCTGTGACCCGATCGTGGTCCCGCAGGCGCATTAATGGAGCCGGGTTGTGACCCACGGCTGGGCTCTTAAAGGCGACGTAGAGGTACGTGGCTGCGCCCAGCTGTGCCATTCTGCCGATGTATATCGGCATTTGGTGGTCCTTAAGTGGTTAAGAACCAAACCCTGAGAACTGGTTCCCAAGTCCAAAAGCCACCATGTTACCCATGTATATGAAGAATTTCTAACCATAACCAATATACTTTTATATAGTAACACAAATTATGTTGACAATTTACATTACACAGATTTAATTTGCTAACAGAAGTTTAAAATGTGAATTTTCTGTCTCTTCCTAGGAGTAAATGATGACTGCTTCACCAGCGGCGTCAAGAAGCCATTGGACCCACCCATCAGTGACAAGAAGTCATCTTCACAGAGCCAATGGACCAGCGCCAATAAGTCAGTGTCTCTCGCCACCAATGGTAGCCAGAAATACAAAACTGAAGAGGAACTATCCACCAGCACAGGGTCAGGCCCTTTATCCATGGCCAGCTTTACATTCCATTGTGAACTGGGAGAAGGAGGTTTCGGAAAGGTAAGTGATTAGGCCGATTTTCCTATAGTTTGGCCATGCAGTAGTCCACCATGTGGATTTTCGTGCAAAATGTACCCATTCCTGTATGTACCTTGTTATGTACAGTATGTGTCCATTACTTGATCAATCCTCAGCCTATTATTGTACCTTATTAATAATGTTCCTCTTTCTTTCCTCAGGTGCTATTAGCATCTATTGCTGCGTATGACCATCCACTCGCTATCAAGTTGGTGAAAAAGAGATGTCTGGTTGGAGATAAAGGACTCGAGGTCGTGGTAGAGCGTAAGGTGCTAATGGAGACCAGGCACAATGTCTTTTTCACCCATCTATTTGGTGCCTTTCAGACAAATGTAAGTAATCTTCCCCAATCTCACCAAATGCAGAGAATGTTATATGGGGTGCACTGTCTACCCCACCCAACCCTGGATGTCTATCGTTTAACCCTTATCTTTATTCCTTGTTTTCTCACAGAACTATCTCGTCTTCGTGATGGAGTATCTGAGCGGAGGAGACCTAGAACAGCTCATAGGAATTTCAGGCAAAATTTCAACAGATGCCATCAGGATCCTTGGAGCAGAAATAATATGTGGACTGCGATACCTTCATGGCAAGGGCATCATACACAGGTAAGTAATCTAATAATTGGATTAACAATGCCGTAAAATGAAGGGTGACGTCACTGAAATTGCTACTTCTAATTATGGGTAAAATGGTCAAATCAACCTCTGGCTTCTGATTCGTAGATGACATAATGACAGCATTTTCTATACCTGTCTCTTATAAAATCTACAGAAGTCTTAGGCCGCGTACACACGATCGAATATATCTGCTGAAACTGGTCCGCAGACCAGTTTCAGCGGACAGATTCGATCGTGTGTACGGGCTAGCGTCCTCAGTCAGAGGGGATTTTCGTCCGATGGTGTGTACACACCATCGGACCAAAATCCGAGGAGACATGTCCGTCGGACATGTTTGAGCGGACATGTCTCCTCGTCTGTACGCGGCCTTGGTGCTCTTGTCTTGTTTTTAATGCAAGATGAATGAGAATCCAACTGGGCAAGTCAGATGCGGCCCTTTGCTTGCCTTGCTGGCCTTTGGGGATGAATGCACTATTGATAGTCACAGAATTCATATTGGTATTTGTTTGTACAATCAATTTCTTTAGAAAGTTTGTAGAGCCCTGCCCTAGGATCAAAGTCTTCTAATACTTGTGTTATTGTGTGATATATACTAACTCTTTCTTCTCCTTGCAGGGACATTAAGCCAGAAAACATATTGCTGAGCAGCACAGGCCATGCAAAGATATGCGATTTTGGACTGGCAATCACCGACATCTTCGAACCAATGAAGTGTCATGGACTGGAAGCAGGCACCAGACGATATTTTGCTCCAGAGGTAAGAATCATTCTACAGACTTCATTTTAGTATTTACAGTATCTAGATACTCAGCTAATCATTCTTCTCTTTTCTTTCTACAGATCTACGACTGTCTACCGTATGATGCCATGATCGACTATTTTGCACTGGGGATTACACTATACGAAATAGCGACTGGTAATCACCCATACCTTGCACATTGCAAGAGTAAAAGAAGGCTGAAGCATGCAATTACTCAGATTGATCCGGTGTATCCCCGAAAGATGGATTGCGACCTTAAGGACCTCATTGGAAGGGTAAGTATAAACAGATCTTTATACTGGGAAATCTCACACAGAAGGAAAAAAAAATTGGATTTTTTTTGCAGGGCTGACTAACTTAAGCATATATGACACCACATGCCTGATGGAAGAACTTCAGTTCAATAGACTATTAGAGAAACATTTTAAAAGGGGATTATATTGTCTACGTATTGCTTGTTCATGTTTAACATTCTGTTTCTCTCTTTATAGCTTGTTCAGAAAAACCAGGAGCGCAGGCGAATGGAGCTGAGAGATATCAAGGAGCATCCATTTTTCAACGAGATAAACTGGGATGAGATGGAGTTGGGACGGCCACCCCCAATAAGTCATTTGATATTCATATCTGTAAGTATTTTATTAGGAAAGGAGTTTGGGCACATTTGGGGGGGGGGTAGAGGTTTTAGGGCTCGTTCACATCAGAACATGGTGCAGGAAACCCGTAGGTTCCCCGCACGTGTTCAAAAAACGTTTTGCATTCGAGAACTGCGGGGTGTCAATACAATGCTAATGACACCCCAAATGTAGGTCACAAACACAGTGCCTACACCCGATTGCATGGTACAAAGGTAATCTTTGATCCGATTGCATTGTGTTTTTGTTTAAATAGAGCATGTCCAGTGCGATTTCAGCCCATTCAAGTGAATGGGATTAAAATGCACTGGCACAGGAATCGCACAGGAATGTGAGCGGGTAAATGATGTGCGTTTAACGTTTATGATAAATTTCTGTCTATACTAGTGATATTAACGTTTCTTATTTTTTTTCTTTGCAGGACAAAAGGGTCCCACTACATGAGAAACTCGATATGGCTACTATTATGTCCGCTGAAGACCCAAGTATTCCCACATCACCACAGGACCAACAGCTCTTCAGCAACTTTACATTTGCCAGTGAAAGATTGGGGATAAAAACATCACTAGGTTTTCTGGAGAATTTTACTGCCAGAGTGTATGACAGCTGGTTGCTTGAGATATTTTACTTATTATTTGTAGTATTCATATTATTTTTTTACGGTATTTAAATAGAGGTAAGTGTTACCTACATCACAGGGGGACTCTCACCTAGGAAGAGGACAGAGGGGGACACTGTGGGAAGGGCAACAGAGGGGAAGAGGGACACCAGGAGAAGGGCGACAGAGGGGGAAGCCTTGGGAAGGGCGACAGAGGGGGAAGCCTTGGGAAGGGCGACAGAGGGGAAGAGGGACACCAGTAGAAGGGGGACAGAGGGGGAAGCCGTGGGAAGGGCGACAGAGGGGGAAGCCGTGGGAAGGGCGACAGAGGGGGAAGCCGTGGGAAGGGCGACAGAGGGGGAAGCCGTGGGAAGGGCGACAGAGGGGCAAGCCGTGGGAAGGGCGACAGAGGGGGAAGCCGTGGGAAGGGCGACAGAGGGGGAAGCCGTGGGAAGGGCGACAGAGGGGGAAGCCGTGGGAAGGGCGACAGAGGGGAAGAGGGACAGAGGGGAAGAGGGACAGAGAGGAAGAGGGACAGAGAGGGAAGGGGGACGCCGTGGGACAGAGGGGGAAGGGGGACAGAGGGGACGCCGTGGGAAGGGGGACACATGGGACCCTGTGGTAAGGGGGACACAGGGGACGCCGTGGGAAGGGGGACACAGGGGACGCCGTGGGAAGGGGGACACAGGGGACGCCGTGGGAAGGGGGACACAGGGGACGCCGTGGGAAGGGGGACACAGGGGACGCCGTGGGAAGGGGGACACAGGGGACGCCGTGGGAAGGGGGACACAGGGGACGCCGTGGGAAGGGGGACACAGGGGACGCCGTGGGAAGGGGGACACAGGGGACGCCGTGGGAAGGGGGACACAGGGGACGCCGTGGGAAGGGGGACGGGGGACACAGGGGACGCCGTGGGAAGGGGAACAGAGGGGACGCCGTGGAAAGGGGAACAGAGGGGACGCCGTGGAAAGGGGAACAGAGGGGACGCCGTGGAAAGGGGAACAGAGGGGACGCCGTGGGAAGGGGGGCAGAGGGGACGCCGTGGGAAGGGGGGCAGAGGGGACGCCGTGGGAAGGGGGGCAGAGGGGTCGCCCTGTGAAGGGGGACAGAGGGGACGCCCTGGGAAGGGCGACAGAGGGGACACCGTGGGAAGGGCGACAGAGGGGACACCGTGGGAAGGGCGACAGAGGGGACACCGTGGGAAGGGCGACAGAGGGGACACCGTGGGAAGGGCGACAGAGGGGACACCGTGGGTAGGGCGACAGAGGGGGACGCCATGGGAAGGGTGACAAAGGGGGACGCCGTGGGAAGGGCTACAGAGGGGGAACCACGTGGGAAGGGCCCCATCCCCTTTCCTGACCTGTCGGGCTGCGTGCTCAGGTAAGGGTCTGGTATGGATTTTGGGGGGGGACCCCACGCCGTTTTTTTTGGCATATAGGGCGTTCCCCTCAAAATCCATAGCAGAACCGAGGGCCTGGTATGCTCTTGAAGGGGGAACCCATGCCGTTTTTTTATTTGAAATTTGGCGTGGAGTTCCCTCTCAAGATTCATACCAGACACAGTGCTTGGTATTGGCAGGGATCCAAGTCGGATCCCCGTTCAATATCGGGTCACGGCTAAACGCAACTGTACAAAAGCAGCTGACTGCTGTGCCTGGAGTCTTGAATTCCAGCAAAACCTAAACATGCTTTTAACAGCTGCAGAACAGCCGTCCGTGTGAAAGGGGCCTTAGGCTCAAGATGCATGCACAGATGGACAGAGCATGCGATTCCTTCATCCTCAAATCGAGAGGACCGAGATTTTTTGACTGAAGGCAAAATTGACTCCGGATTGCAGATGAGTCTGGCTACGTGCCCAGGTAAAAACAGGACTAACATTTATTTACTGACACACACTGGACAACATACAATGACTGGCATGCACTGACCTACACTGACAGAGGACGTCCAGATGTACATAAACTGACCGCTCCATGCTTTAGATAGATGTACACACACATACACAACCAAATTAGGAGAGAGTAGATCGCACACACAGATTATAGGATGAGGCCATACTACAAACATACACCCAACATTAGAAAAAGGATGACTAGCGTCCAGTAGGGTAGCTTAGTGTAGTTAGTGTAGGTCCTGCCCTAGAAGAGTCTACCTTGCCGTGGTGGGCAGGCTTGGAATCTCTTGGTCAAAAGTGTGTCAGCGAATAGGCAAGAGGATCATTAGATCTTCACTTCTGGCCAATTGATTTTACCAAAGGACTCTTGGTTTAATCAGAGTATATATAGTTGGAAAAGGGAAAAAATGTGTACAGATCCATAATTCTACTTTTATAAACAGACAATAAAAAATTGGTATATTTACATTTGAATTCCTTCCTCTTTTATATAATCCTTTTTATGATTGGGGGTCATTACCACTTGGATGCCCAGGCCACATTTGCAAGGCTGGCAGGGGCTCTATGGCTACTTCTTCCACTTCTGGTGTGTGTATGGATGTGTAATAGGTGTTTATGTATTACCATGTGTCCTAACAATGTATATATGTATGTACTGACAAGCCTCTTATGTGACAGTAGTGACAACAAGGTCCTCTCAATAGAGACATCAGATGACCTTTCTTTATTAGAAGGGACTTCTCCATCCTGGCTAGCATATATGCTGTGACTGAATGGGGTTTTGAACTAAGCTTTTCCTTAAAGTGCTTTTAAAGTCTTGAAGTAATTGTTTATTTATTTATTTATTTTTATTATTTATTTATTTTATTTAAAGTGTAGTTCCAACCAAAAGTGGAACTTCCGCTTTAAGCACTCCTCACCCGCTTACATGCCATGTATGTGGCATGTAAGCGGGTGAGGAGTGCTTAAAGCGGAAGTTCCACTTTTGGAGGGGGGGTGCTTCGTTTTAAGCGATACTTCCTGTCCCTTTTCCCTCCTTCCACATTGGAGACTCCTCCTTCCCCCTAGGCGGCCCCTCCCCCTCAGCAATCTTCTAGGACTAATGGCAGGTCCCAGAAGATTGCCTGTCCACTAAGGGGAGTGCGTCGTGACTTGCGCATGCGCAGTGCGTGCCCGGCCGTAAAGCCAACAGTTGTCACGGCCAGGTGCCCACAGTGTCTATGGTGGCCCCGGCGGAGAAGAGAAGGAGAGGACCGATGTCCTGAGCGGCCGCATCGCTGGACCGTGGAACTGGTAAGTGTCCGTTTATTAAAAGTCAGCACCTAAACTTTTTGTAGCTGCTGACTTTTAATAAAGAAAAAAGGCCTGGAACCCCGCTTTAATAACAAACATCTCTATACTTACCTGCTCTGTGCAACGGAATTGCACAAAGTGCTGGTGAACCTCTTCTTTTTGGGTCCCTGTCGGTGCTCCTGGCCCCTCCGCTCTGTTCAGTGTCCCCCCATAGGAAGCCGCTTCCCATGTCTCACACCTGAGCCTCGCTGCTGCATCCATTGAAACAGACAACGGGAAGCGGCCCTGCCCCCCGCTTCCTTGTCACTGGTATGGATTGACACTACTGGAAGCCAAGGGCACAGCAAAGCCAGGGAGACACGGAATTGAGGGGACAGAACAGCAATAGGCATGCACGGCTCTGGATCTAACGAGGGCTCAGGTAAGTAAAAGGAGGGGAGGGGGATGCTGAAACCTAAAAAAAATGTACCTTAATGCAAGGAATGCATTAAGGTAAAAAACGTTTAGGCTTTACAACCACTTTAAGGTTTTTCACCTTAATGCATTCTATGCATTAGGATGAAAAACCTTCTGTGCTGCAGCTCCCCCCCAGATCCACCTTTCCTTATCTGAGCCCATCCGATCCAGTAATGTGCACGAATGCAGTGGCTCCCGGCGGTGTCTCACTCCTCATTGGACAGACTGATAGCAGCGGGAGTGGTTGGCTCCCACTGCTGTCAATCAAATCCGGTGACATGGGTGCGGGGTCCAGTCCTGCTGTCGGTGTCAATGGACGCAGCAGCGGGGCTCAGGAGCGAGCATGCACAGGTCTCCCTGGGTCCACTCGATGAAGAGGAGGGGCATGGAGCGCTGGCGGGGACCCCAGAAGAAGAGGATTGCGGTTGCTCTGTGCAAAACCATTGCACAGATGAGGTAAGTATAGGCATATTTGTTATGTTTGTAAAAAAACAAAGCTTTCTTATAAGGGAGGGAGGGAGGGGGGTATTGTCTGGAGATGGAGGGAGTAAAGGTTACTTAACTGAATACCTCCATCTCTTTCAGGGAATGGGTGGGGGTGGAGTATTAAAGAATAAAAAGAAGGAACAGAGAAGCTAGAAGGGATAAGGAGAGATATTGGTGATAATCACTTCTTAGCCCTAAGACCATGGCAATAGCAAAAGAGGAAAACATACAAATATATGTGTATACATAGGTATAGGTAATGTGGATCACTAGGTTGTGCCTATTGTCCCCACTGTGCCTATTGTCCCCACTGTGCCCTTTAATTGTTGCCACTGTGCCTCTTCATTTCGCTGTGGCAATTGTCCCCACTATTGTCACCACTGTGCCCATTGATGTTGCCGCTGTGCCCTGTAAAGTGCTCCTCCCGGCCCAGCACTTACCTTTACTGGAGTCAGGCATCCACGTCCCACGATGTCTTCTCCCACCCTCGATGACTGACAGGCATCTCAGCCAATCAGGTTACCGGTAGCCAGAACCGGCCAACCTGATTGGCTGAGACGCCTGTCAGTCTTATCCAAGGAGCGCACGCGCACAGCCTGTGCGTTCCAAGTATAGGCTTTCGGGACCCGAGTGCTGTACTGGGAAAGCCTATCAGAGCCGCTGGCTCTGAAAGACACTTCCGTACAGCCAACATGCTGCTGTTATTTAGATGGCCGGACATGAGCGCCGACCATCTCAATAGAACAGCGGCAGCGGCGATAATAACAGATTCGTGCAATACATGAATCCATGTTATTAGACTCAGTGGCAGTGAGAGCCAGAGGGGGCGGCTCTCCAGCGCCCTCTATGGATGAACCGCCACTGAAAGGAATACATGTGGATTTAAACGATAAGCTTAAAGGGTCACTAAAGGAATTTTTTTTTATTTTTTTGCTGAAATGACTGTTTACAGGGTATAGAGACATACAAGTTAACTGATTCTTTTTAAAAATGATTAAAAATAAATAAAAATCAACCATATAATGTGCATGCAGTTTCGTTTCACTTTAAACTGGTTTCATGTTTGTGAAGTAAAGAGACACACAGAACAAAAACAAACAAATACAGGGCAATGTTTGTTTTTAAAATGAATCTGATTGGTTCTGAGGAGTTTTAGGACACACAGTAATCACACCTCTTTGATCATGGACCACAGTGAAAAGCTAGCATGAGTTTTTTTTATAAGGAGCCAGACAAGCAGGAAGTGTAGAGATCAGAGAAGTGTTACATCTACTTCAAAGCAAAAACGAACAATGAGGACATAAAACCAGGACTGCAGTAAGGTAAAGGAAGCTATTTAGCTAAAAAAAAAGAAGGCAAAAGCCTAAAAATTGCCCCAAATTTGTATACAAGCAAGTGGGTGGATCAAGCCTGCCTTTTACTTACACAAAGCCACAGGTTTTCATTGTGCACCAGTTGCCAGCATCCTAACAACCAATTATGTCATCAGATAAAAAATAAAAAAAAAGGGTGTTGCATACCTGCACAGTATCCTTGTTTATTCCTCCCCTGCCCTCCCATTAGCTGAGAGATGGAGGAAAACTGAGGGAGAAGAGAAACATCGGTGTACTAGTCAGTACCAATGTGCAATGGGAATGTTGCTGTGTTATATAAAACTATTGGCTTTGTTTTTCACATTTTAAATGTGGTGCCTCGAGACATAATTGTGTGCATTGACCGAAAAAAAATAAAAAAAAATATGAGAAACATTGGTCTAAGATCCAAGCAGTATAGACACACAAGATCCGAAAATGTTGTACCCATATAAAAGTAAACTTCATAAAGGAATCCTTTGTTGTGTGCATTATTTCCTGCTTTTATTTCTCTCATCTTCCAATATCATAAACACTTCCATTCTCTCAGACCCCTTTCACACTGGGGCATTTTTCAGGCGTTTCAGAGTGCTTTCAGAGCCCTTTCACACTGCCAGCCCCCAAAAAATGCTGGTAAAGCACCGCTAAGACCCCTTTCACACTGGGGCGTTTTTTAGGTGCTTCGGCTTTAAAAAAAGCTCCCTCAATGGGAAGGGGGCTTTAGGAGCCGTGTATTCAACGCTCCTAAAGCGCTGCAAAGAAGCTGCTTGCAGGACTTTTTTTGACGCCCTGCCGGTGCAGCGCCTCAGTGTGAAAGCACTAGGGCTTTCACATTGGGATTGCAAATGCAGCTTCTTTCAGGCGCTTTTTTCTAACGCTAAGACCCCTTTCACACTGGGGTGTTTTTTTAGGCGCTTTAGTGTGAAAGCACTCATTGGGTTTGCAGATGCAGCTTCTTTCAGGCGCTTTACAGACGCTTTTTTTTACCGCGAAAGCACCCGAAAGACACCCCAGTATGAAAGGAGTCTTAGGCCCCTTCCAAATTGGGGCTGGAGCCGCGCTGGCGGTATAGCGCCGCTAAAAATAGCACAAACACTTTTTTTTTTTCATCTGCCATTTTTTATTAACAAAGTGCTGGTCACCTCAGTCAGCCTCCCCCTGGTGGCAATTGATGGGGCAAACTGGTAGCACACTGGCAGCAATTGATGGGCACACTGGCGGCAATTTATGGGGGAAACTGGCAACAATTGATGGTTACAGTCTGTAACCATCAATTGTTGCCAGTTTGCCCCATCAATTGCCGCCAGTGTGCTGCCAGTGTGCCCATAGGCGTGCGCAGCCTATTGCATTAGGGTGTGCACCCCAAACCTCAAACACACATGCGTGCACATATATATATATATATATATATATATATATATATATATATATATATATAGGGTTGTCCCGATACCACTTTTTTAGGACCAAGTACCGATACTTTTTTTCATGTACTAGCCAATACCGATTACAATACTTTTTTTTAAATGCAGCCTTGTGTCCCCTAATGCAGCCATGTCCCTAATGCAGCCATGTGTCCCCTAAGGCTCCATTCACATCTGAGCGACAAAACGCCGGTCGCCCGACGCTCTTGGCGCTCGAGATGTGAAATAACATTGCGGTCTATGGAGATGGTTCACATCTCCACGCCTGTCGCCTGAAAAAAAGTCCCGGACCCTTTTTTTAATTCAATCTTATTTTATTCAGAAAAAAAGGAGGAATAGAGAGGCAAATAACGGCTCAAGTAGTACATACAGTCAAAGCAAATATATCAACAGTAATCATCGTATATGACATATTAAAAGCATGTCTAATGTATGTGATCAAAGAGAAGAAACAAAAAAAAAAAAAAAAATAGGGGGATAAGAGCATGTGCGTGTGGACCAACATAGGGCCGTATGATTGAGCAATCTCTAGGTACATGAAATAATCATTATGTGTATCTACCAACCTCACAGAAGTGAGGGGTGCAGTGTTGTATCACACGCGGTGTAGTGGGAGAGATTATACACGAACCTGAAAGTAATATAAGACCCATGGGGTCCCATAACGGGCAAATAACCACAGGTGGGTCAAGGCCATGATACGTTAGCTCTATGAATTCTCAAGGAAGTATTTAGATTCCTCCCCCATCCTCGGTAGCCCCTCAAGGGCGACTCCATTCCCACGGGGACAGCCTTCTCCTCGGCCCAGGAAGGCCACCCGGAAGACCAGGGGGGTGTGTGATCTGGTCGAGGACCAGGTGGTGTTGGACCACGCCAAGCAGACCCAGCAGATGGGGGAGATTGCTGGGCACCTGGACCGGGTCGCTGACAGCCTGGGCTCCATGTCACAGCTGCCCAGTGGTGTTCAGAACCTTGTTACCAGCCTGGGGGAGGTGCAGGCTGATGTACGGCACCTGACAGCAGCCGTACATGCCAACACTGCTGCCATCTGGGAAGAGGGGAGGCAGCGGCAGCGTGACCAGCCAGGTGAGGATGCAGGCCCAGACTAACCTCTATCTGAGCCGGATTGCAGTGGCCTTGGAGGGCATGCAGCCAACAGCTGCCCGGAGTGGCCCACCCGGGGAACAGCCTCCTCAAGATGCCCCCCCACCCCCACCACCACCCACTCCCTCCAGGCAGCTGAGGAGCCCGAGAGTGCCCCCAAGGAGGAGCCCCCGTCATCCCAGATGAGGGTTTTTTTTTTATTTGGTTTATATTTTTAGTTTTTTTAGTACTCAGGTTATGAGTTTTTTGTTATTTTTATACTCAGGTTATGAGTTTATATTTTATTTTCTTGCTCAGGTTATGAGATTTTTTATTTCTTTTGAACTGCACACGGTCAGGAGTGCAGGGGACAGTGTGAATGGTGTGTGAATGTGAGGGGGTGGCACTCCTGACAGTAAGGGGTGTCACCCTCGGCCGTGGTGGTGAAGTTAACCCCATGGCTGTATGAATGACGTGTGAAAGGTGTATGAATGGACAGTGACATCATTGGGGCCTTGACGCTGGCGTTGCTGCTCCCAAGTCCTACATGCTGGACTTGGGCTAATCCAATGCGATGTGCATGTGGTGTGTGTGATCTAGGGACATCAGTGGTGTACACGCGTGCATTGTCTGTGTGATCAATGTTTTGGTTTAGTGTCCAAAGATGCCTACGGCGAGGACCCTCCTGACTGCTCTTCCATCAGCAGACTGGGTCTCCTCTGGCAGGTGGGGACTGTGTGGGTCGGGGGTCAGGTCATCACGCATTTCAATCTGCAGGCCTTTTCTCATAGCAAAATTGTGCAGAATACAACATGCAGCGATGATCTGACACACAAAGGTAGGGGAATACAATAGGGTCCCCCCGGACTTATCCAGGCATCGGAAACGGGACTTCAGGAGCCCGAATGTTTGCTCCACCACTGCACGGGTTTTGATGTGTGCTTCATTGTATTTTCTCTCTCCTCTGATTTGGGGGTTGCGGAAAGGAGTCATTAGATGGGGTCCCAGTGCATATGCAGAGTCACCTGGAAGGGAAAAGACAGGAGGATGTTAGTCGTGCATGTGCCACTTTGATGTGCATCACGGGAGGGGATAGTCATGCCTGACTCCCATGTCACTCACCAACCAGCCAGCTGTCCCCATACATGTTCTGCTCGAATTCTGCTGGGATGGGGCTCTGATTGTATATGAAGCTGTCATGGCTGGACCCGGGGTGTTTGGCACGGACGTGCCATATGAGGCGTTGGGCATCGGCTATCACATGTACGTTGATGGAATGCCAATGCTTCCGATTGCGGTATATGTGCTCTGTGGCACTGGGGGGCTGTAGGGCCACATGTGTGCAATCAATGGCCCCCACAGTGCGAGGGAATCCTGCAATGTTGTAGAAATCTGTCATTGCCTTCAGCCGCAGCTCCTCAGTGGTGGGTCTGATGAACTGGTTGGACATGCGTCTGAGGATTGCAGGGACAACCTGGTGCACACATCTGCTTATGGAGGATTGTGACATCCCAGCCACCACTCCACTTGTACGCTGGAATGATCCACTTGCAAGGAAATGGAGTGTTGCCAGGACCTTCACCAGTGGCTGCACTGCTTGTGAGCGGTGTGTTGGGCTGGTGATGTCACCCTGAAGGGTTGTGGTTAGTTCAAGTATTGCATCTGGGCTGAATCTGAAGAGGCGATACACCTCCTCATCACCCATGCCAAAGAGGTTCATACGTGTGCGGTATATCCTCTCACGTGCCCGCCTCCTCCGTAGCGAGGGACCCAGTACTAGTCTTAGGACCACGAGTGCCCCTGGCATGTTGGCACACAGAGGTGTTGTCCTTGCAAGTGTGGTTGTTCAGCTTGCTAGTTTCGTCGGTAACGCTGCTGTAGCTGCTCTCCTGCTGACCTGTGACCGTCTGGAGTAAAGATAAAGCAGCCTTTTGTAGAAATAACTTTGCGCCGGACGGACGAGATACGCGCGGCGCATGTAGCCAGCGTATGGTGCTTATCCGTTCGCGAATCGGGAAATCTCCCTCATTTGCATATTTGCAGGGGAAATCAATAGGCGCGACTGATGCGCCAAGCGAAATTAAGCGCTGACGATACTCTGGCGTCGGAACGTTCCGCCGGTCGCAAATGGCCCGTTATTGGGCGCATCTAGTTTGGTGGGTACGGGCACATAGAAACGACGGCGCATCTTCACAGTTACGCGGCGCATATCGAAATACTCCAGCGCAAGTGTTGCTGAATCTGGCCCAAAGCAGCCTTTTGTAGAAATAACTTTGCGCCGGACGGACGAGATACGCGCGGCGCATGTAGCCAGCGTATGGTGCTTATCCGTTCGCGAATCGGGAAATCTCCCTCATTTGCATATTTGCAGGGGAAATCAATAGGCGCGACTGATGCGCCAAGCGAAATTAAGCGCTGACGATACTCTGGCGTCGGAACGTTCCGCCGGTCGCAAATGGCCCGTTATTGGGCGCATCTAGTTTGGTGGGTACGGGCACATAGAAACGACGGCGCATCTTCACAGTTACGCGGCGCATATCGAAATACTCCAGCGCAAGTGTTGCTGAATCTGGCCCATAGTATTTTCCACCGTCTGCAGAAACGAACCATAGCGGGGACCAATGAGATTGGGTGTCAGCGGATATTCATGCGCTGGCACCCGCTATCCCATAGGGATACATGTATGTCCGTATTTCATCTGAAAATGGATGGATGAAATACGGACATAAGGTCCGCACGCGTGAATGGGCCCTAGGTGTAGCAATATGGTTACATTTAATGATGATACAACATTAAGCAACTCACATGGTTGATGATTAAAAGAGGCACATCCAAGTATGCAGGCATCCGGGTTTAAGCTGTCCACATAGACCGTCCTCCTCACCGCCATTGACGTCATCCACTCTGTGCTCCATGATCGGTTCAAGCCTCGCTTTCAGTTCGCTCTACTGCAGGGTAGTCTTTTCGGTCACGATTGCAGACTGACAGCTTCTCATGCACATGCATCTAGGCTGCAGACACACCACAGGATACAGTCAAAGACTATGGCAATGATACAGGAGATGGTCAGAGACTGTAGACATGATACAGGAGATGGTCAGAGACTGTAGACATAGGCCCAAATTCACAGAGAGTTGGGCGCACATTACGCCGCCGTAACGCAAATGACATACGCCACGCTGACGCAGCGCGGAGAGGCAAGCACTGAATTCAGCAAGCTATTGCTCCCAACTCTGCACCGGCGTAGCGTAGATTTCGAAGGCGCAGGCCAGCGTAGGTGGAAGTAGGTGGGAGTGACACGATGCAAATGATGGTCCTCGTGTAGCACAGTGGTTTACGTCCGGCGTATCGCAAACGGTGCATGCGCCGTGACGAGGACGCATGTCCCGCACCCCTCTGCGCATGCTCACAACTACGCCCGGCATAACCCCTAAGATACGCCGGCCCACTGCATAAAAACGAGAGCATAAGTACGCCCAGCCATACGCCTGTCCAGCGCAAAAGTACACCAGCTGGTCAGACGTACTTTTGTGATCTGTGCCAAGATGTCCGATACTGAGACTGACAGGGAGAGGAGGAAGAAACATTTTTCTGCTGAGGAGAGGGCGATCCTGACCTCTGCCATCTCCAAATACGATTCCTTCCTCCATGGCGCACAGAGAAGGAATACCAGCAAGGCCAGGAAGCAGGAGATCCAACAAAAGGTCGCCCTGGAGATCAATGCCCTTGGGCATGAGACCAGGACCTGTAAGGATATCGCCAAGAAGATAAATGACATGCGTCGGCGGGTCAGGGAGAAGCTGGCCAAGGTGTAGAAGCACCACAGGGGCACGGGAGGCGGACCAGCCAGTACTATCAGGCTGACTGCTGAGGAGGAGGTGATTGCCAGCTGCCTGGCACAGGAGCAGGTGGAGGGCCTGGAGGGCTTTGACTCCAGTGAACAGGACTTGACTTTATCCCCCATCTGGTGTGAAGCACGTGAGGGGGTGCAAGGGAACATGTGACAAATCTGTGGGTCCACCAACATGTGAATGCTTTGTGTCATCCACAGATGTGCTGGAGGGAGCTGGGCCATCCTCTGCTGCTGGACGACCCACGCCTCCGAGACGGTGGCCCCCCTGACCCCCTCAAGGGCTACCCCATCCAGGGGAACCCCCTCAAGGCCTACCCCGTCCAGGGGAACCCCCTCAAGGGCTAACCCTGTCCAGTGGAAGACCCAGGCTCCAGGCTGAATGCACAGTGGCTGTGCAGGGCACCGCAGCCGCTATGCAGCAGTGCCTCACCCAACAGGCTGCTCATACCCTGGCGATTTCGGACTGCATGCAGGAGGTAAATGCCAACTGCACAGCCATGGTCACATGCCTCTGCGACCAAACCCAGTCCCTCGATGCCATGCGTCACCAGATGGTAGCAGGGGGTCTCTCTACATCTGTGGACCAGGGATCTGGGGACGTTCAGACCACCCAGGACCAGCACAACACGGCTATTGTGGAGCTGCAGGTCACAGCAACAGGGATCCTGGCGGAGGTAAAGAGCCTGGGGGAGATTGTGCAGGTCAACACTGCCGCCATCCAGACGGAGGGTCGGCAGAACAGACGCCTACAGCGCCAGACCAACGCCAGGCAGCTGCGGATGCAGGCAGAGAGCAACAGCGTGCTAACACGCATTGCCGTTGCCTTGGAGGGGATGCAGGCAACATCTGCCATCAGCTCCAGGAGCGACAGCCCAGGGGATGAACCTCCTCGTGATGCTACACCCCCCATCCTAGTCGTCGCCACGACTATTGAGGAGTCAAACACTTGGCACAAGGCCTGGCCTACGAGACAATGGCATGATCCCTATTTTCTTTTTTTTAGTCACTGCACATGGTCAGGAGTGCAGGCTACAGTGTGACTGGTGTGTGAGTGTGTGTGACATTCCTGCCAGCAAGGCATGTCACCTTGGGTCGTCGGGGAGAGGTTATCCCCACGACCGTGTGAATGTGGTATGAATGGACAGCAACATCATTGGGGCCTTGGCTTGGCGTTGCTGCTCCAAAGTCCCGTGCGGTGGACTTGGGCTAAACCAATGTGAGGTGGATGTGGTGTGTGTGAGCTAGGGACCACAGTGGTGTGCATGCGCGCATTGTCCGTGTGCCATGATGAATGTGTGTGTTTAACGGGCAAAAATACGTTCCACGAGGCAACTCCTGACTGCTGTTCCTTCAGCAGACGGGGTAGCCTCAGGCAGAGGGGGACTGTATGGTTCAGGGGTCAGGTCATCACATATGTCAATCTCCAGGCCCTTTCTCATGGCGTAGTTGTGCAGCACACAACATGCACCAATGATCTGACACACAAAGTTTGGGGAATACAACAGGGCCCCCCCAGACTTATCCAGGCATCGGAAATGGGACTTCAGGATGCCAAATGTGCCGGTATGGAGTCATGAGATGGGGCCCAAGTGCATATGCCGAGTCACCTGGAAGAGAAAAGACAGGAGGATGTTAGCCGTGCATGTGCCCCTCGTGATGTCTGCATCATGGGGTCGGACAGTCATGCCTGACTCCCATGTCACTCACCAACCAGCCAGCTGTCCCTGTACACGTTCTGTTTGAATTCTGTTGGGATGTGGCTTTGACGGTATATGTAGCTGTTGTGGCTGGCCCCTGGGTGTTTGGCACGGACGTGCCATATGAGGCATTGGGCATCGGCTATCACCTGTACGTTGATGGAATGCCACTGCTTACGATTGTGGTATATGTGCTCTGTGGCACGGGGGGGGGCGTAGTGCCACATGTGTGCAATCAATGGCCCCCACGGTGCGTGGGAATCTGGCAATTCTGTAGAAATCCTGCATTGCCTTCTGCTGCATATGCTCATGAGTGGGTTTGATGATGTGGTGGGACATGCATTTGAGGATTGCGGGGACAACCTGGTGCACACATCTGCTCATGGTGGATTGTGACATCCCAGACACGACTCCACTTGTAGGTTGGAACGAACCACTGGCAAGGAAATGGAGTGTTGCCAGTATCTGTATTACATGGCTGCATTGCATGTGAGCGTTCTGTCTGGCTGGTGATTTCATCATGCAGGGCTGTGGCTAATTCCAGGATGGCATCAGGGCTGAATCGGAAGATGCGATACACCTCCGATTCCCCCATGCCAAAGACGTTCATGTGCGTTCGGTATATCCTCTCCCCTGCCCTCCTTCTCCGTGCCTGTAGCCACAGTAGTAGTGCTAGGACCACGGCTACCCCTGGCATGTTGGTATACAGATGTGTGTCCTGCAAGTGTGGTTGCTCAGCTCGTCCGTAACGGTGCTGCTGCAGCTGCTCTCCAGCTGACCTGTGCACGTCTGTTGCTAAGTTACACCTCCTTTATGCCGGACGTACACTTACGCACACCGCGCGTAGCCTGCATCGGGCGCACGTACGTTTGTGAATCGCCGCATTTACCTAATTTGCATATTTGAATGCCTAATTAAAGGAAGAATCAACATGCGTCCCGCACATATTTGCGCCCACGCAACGCCGGCGTGTGCAAGATACGTCGGGGTAGGCTACGCCGGTCGCACATTTGCACTACATTAGCGTAAGTGCTTTGTGAATCCGGGCCATAGTATATGAAATAGTCAGAGCCTGCAATCATGATACAAGACATGGTCAGAGACCGAAGACATGGTACAGTAGATGGTCAGAGACAGCAGACATACAGTACTACAGGACATAGTCAGAGACTGCAGACATGGTACAGGAGATGGTCAGAGACTGCCGACATGACACAGGAGATGGCTGTAGACTGCAGACATGATATATGAAATGGTGAGAGACTGCGGACATGGTACAGGAGATATTCAGGGACTGCAGACATGGTACACATGAATAAACACATGTAAACGTAACAGAAATAAAAAAGGTAAATTGAATTAAGTTTAAATAAATTAATAAAAGATATTCCAAAAACACTGCAAACCTGCATGCAGAAATGCACAGTGCATGCAAAAATTGTGATGTAAATGAGCCTTTAACCACTTCAATACCAGGCACTGACACCCCTTTCTGCCCAAGACAATTTTCAAATTTCTGCGCTGTTTAAATGACAATTGCGCAATCATGCTACACTGTCCCCAAACAGAATTTTTTTTCATCCCTGGTGGTCCTGAGTGGCATGCTGGTGGTCCTGTGTGGTGATCTGAGGGGGGCTGCGCTGATAAACTATCGGCAAAAACCCCGCTGTCAGGAGAGCAGCCGATCAGCTCTCCTCTACTCGCGTCTGTCAGATGCGAGTGAGGAAGAGCCGATCAACGGCTCTTCCTGTTTACATTGTGATCAGCAGTGATTGGACACGGCTGATCACGTAGTAAAGAGCCTCCGCCGGAGGCTCTATAATGAGATTGGTGTAGCGGTGTGTCAGACTGAGACACCACACCACCGATCGTCATGATGCGTGCCCCCCGGGGGCTGTTATCCTGCAGGACATCAATAGACGTCCAGTCAGGATAACGAAAACCACTTCCTGGACGTCGATTTACTATTGATCAGGTGGGAAGTGGTTAACCACTTGCCGACCACAATATGTATTATATAAGTGGGTTACCAGGATTGTGGCTGAAGATGGCCATAACCCATGTACAGTTTTTTTTTTGCCCGCTTTCTCAGTAAATCAGTTTGAGTGGGTCATGAGATGCTGAAACAGTTTCCTAAGTAGTGGGAGGGGATGTGCCCTCCCTCCCGCCGCTCGTCAATGTTTCTTGGGCTTTCCACCAGTTCACCCAAGAAACGATCCAGCAGTGGAGGAGAACTACTTAGTCTTCAGAAGAAAGATTAAGACTCATCTCTTTTGATCTCAAAGGAGACAGGAACAACAAGCGCCCAAAGGCGATTTACTTCGCATGTGCTGCGCTATATAAGTTTTTCATTCATTCAGTGTGCCCGGCTGCTCCCATAGGCAATCAAAGAGTTAAACACTGATTGACTCTATGGTCTTGGAGGACTGTGGAGTGACTTTTTTTTTTTTTAACCACTTCAATACCGGGCTTTTATACCACCTCCATACCGGGCCTATTCTGGCACTTCTCTCCTACATGTAATAATCATCATTCTTTTGCTAGAAAATTACGCAGTACCCCCAAACATAATATATGTTTTTTTAGCAGACACCCTAGGGAATAAAATGACGGTCATTGCAACGTTTTATCTTGCACGGTATTTACGCAATCATTTTTCAAACGCCTTTTTTTTGTAAAAAAAATTGTTTCATGAATTAAAAAAATAACAAAACAGTAAAGTTAGCCCAATTTTTTTGTATTATGTGAAAGATTATGTTACACCGAGTAAATAGATACCCAACATGTCACGCTTTAATTATGCGCACACTCATGGAATGGCGCCAAACTTCGGTACTTAAAAACCTCCATAGGCAACGCTTTAATTTTTTTAAAGTTTAGATTTATAGAGGAGATCTAGTGCTAGATTCGTTGCTGGCACTCTAACGCAAGCGGCGATACCTCACTTATGTGGTTTAAACGGCGTTCACATATATATATCGGCGGGACTTACGTGTGCGTTCGCTTCTGCATGCGAGCTACCGGGGACAGGGGCGTTTTAATTTTTTTTTTTTTTATCTTTTATTTATTTTTTGACTTATTTTTTATTTATTTTTACACTTTTTTACAAAAAAAATTTTTTGTCATCCCTTGTAATAGGAAATGTGTGTGACAGGTCCTCTTTAAGGAGAGATGCTGGGTCAATAAGACCTCACATCTCTCCTCCAGGCTGGAAACCATGAGATCAGTGAAAAAAAATTCACCGAGCTCATGAATAGTTGCTTACAGCCGCAATGGCGGCTTTGTTTACTTACAGGGACCCAGGCGTGACGTCATCACATCGCGCCCGTGTCCTCCGACGGTCATAGAGATGACTGTTGACCATCTGGTCACCAGTCATCTGTATGCTTCCTGCCGACGCCGGACGATTCGTTCCACGGGCCCCCGAAGGCACGGGAGAGCCCGGAGAAGCACCGGATGGCGGCGGGAGGGGGGGGTGTCCCATCCCGCGGCCTGTAAGAACGATCAAGCGGCGGAACCGCCCCTATGATCGTTCTTATGTCGTGCAGAATCACCTGCTGAAGAAGAGGATATCTGGATGATGCCTCTGGCTGCAGGCATCATTCAGATATCCACCCGCAAAGCCCAGGCCGTCATTTGACGTCCACTTAGGATGGGAGATCCCACCTCTGGACGTCAAATGTCAATGGGTGGGTATTAAAGTGGTTAAGCATAAGATAAAAAAAATAAAAAAATTTTTGGGATCTTTTGATTTGAAAAAGGTAAGGACTAGATTTGGACCTGTCACCCTCAATTTTAAGAACTAAAAGTGTAAGGGACAGTGTAAAAAATAATAATTTAACCACTTGCCTACTGTGCACCTACACCCCCCTTCCTGCCCAAACAAAATATAAGCTTCTGGAACTGCGTCGCTTTAACTGACAATTGCGCGGTCGTGCGACGTGGCTCCCAAACAAAATTGGCGTCCTTTTTTCCCCACAAATAGAGCTTTCTTTTGGTGGTATTTGATCACCTCTGCGGTTTTTACTTTTTGCGCTATAAACAAAAATAGAGCGTCAATTTTTAAAAAAATGCAATATTTTTTCCTTTTTGCTATAATAAATAACCCCAAAAATATATAAAAAAAATATTTTTTCCCTCCGTTTAGGCCGATACGTATTCTTCTACATATTTTTGGTAAAAAAAAAATGCAATAAGCGTTTATCGATTGGTTTGCGAAAAATTTATAGCGTTTACAAAATAGGGGATAGTTTATGGCATTTTTTTTTTTTTTTTTTACTATTAATGGCGGCGATCTGCGATTTTTTTATTGGGACTGCGACGTTATGGCGGACATTTCGGACACTTTTCTGACATTTTTGGGACCATTTACATTTATACAGTGAAAAATGCTATAAATATGCATTGATTACTGTATAAATGTGACTGGCAGTGAAGGGGTTAACCACTAGGGGGCAGGGAAGGGGTTAAATGTGTGTCCTATGAGTGTTCTAACTGTGGGGGGAGGGGGGGTGACTGGGGGAGGTGACCGATTGTGTCCCTATGTACAAGGGACACAACCGATCTCCTCTCTCCCTGACAGGGATGTGCAGCTCTGTGTTTAGATACAGAGCTGCACGTCCCAGCTCAGTTACTGAGCAATCGCGTGTGCCCGGCGGCGATCGTTGCCGCCGGGCACTCGTATGGGTTCCCCGCAGAGCGGCAGGTAGCGCGCGCGCCCCGCCGGCGCCGCGCGCGCGCCCGCCCGCGGCTTTAAAGGGACATCACGTCATATGACGTGATGTCAGGATAATGGAGTCGTCTGCCCGCCGTCATTTGACGGTGGGCAGATGACAAGTGGTTAAAAGGAAAATAAATAAATAAAGCACCCTCATCCCTCCATTCTTGTGCGCAGAAGCAAACACATATGGAAATCATCCGCGCATATGTAAACACCATTGAACCACACATGTGTGGTATCGCCGCAAATGTTAGAGCGAGAGCAATAATTCTAATGCTAGACTACCTCTGTAACTCTGTAAAGGCGGTTAAAGTGTCGCCTATGGACATTTTTAAGTACCGTAGTTTGCAACCATTACACGAGTGTGCGCAATTTTAACCACTTTCTGCAAATTGATGTACCTGTTCATCGGTTAGAGTGGTCGGATGTACCATTTTTTTAATCAATCGGTCGGCTCAGCAGTCGCTCGAAGGTTATCTCAGGCAGTGGGGAAGGGAGACGTCCCTTCTTCCGCCGCTCTGCCCGGGTCTCCCGACCCACCAGGAGACCCGAGTGACCCCGGAAACAATGTCACTTCCAGTTTACTCAGCTGCCAATGGCACCAATTTTTAAAAAGAATGCAGTATTCACAAATGCCGATTTTGGCTATTTTAATACTATTAAGTGCAAAAGGAGGGATTTGGGGTCTTTTAGACCCCCGATCTCTCCCTAAAGAGTACCTGTCACCTTCTATTACTTTCAAGGGATGTTTACATTTTAAAACCCACCGCCATACCATTCCATGTAAAAAAAATGGTTTCATGAATTAAAAAATAACAAAACAGTAAAGTTAGCCCAATTTTTTGGTAAAATATGAAAGATGATGTTACGCCGAGTAAATAGATACCTAAAATGTCATGCTTTAAAATTGCGCACACTCATGGAATGGTGCCAAACTTTGTTACTTAAAAATCTCCATAGGCGATGCTGTAACATTTTTACAGGTTACCAGTTTAGAGTTACAGAGGAGGACTAGTGCTAGAATTGTTGCACACGCTCGAACGCACGCGGCGACACCTCACATATGTGGTCTGAATGATGTTTACGTACGTGGGCAGGACTTACGTGTGCGGTCGCTTCTTAGCGCGAGCTACCGGTGACATGGGCGTTTTAATTTGTATTTATTTATTATTTTAATTATTATTTTTTTTCACTTTTTTTTCAATCCTTTTTATTCCTATTACAAGAAATGTAAACATCCCTTGTAATAGGAAAGGTGTGTGACAGGTCCTCTTTATGGAGAGATGCAGGGTCAATAAGAGCCCACATCTGTCCTCCAGGCTGGAAAGAATAAGATCATTGAAAAAAAAAAAAAAAATCACAGATCTCGTTCAAAGTAGCCGCAATTGCAGTTTGTTTACTTACGGGTACCCAGGCGTGACATCATCACAACGCACCCGGGCCTCCGACGGTCATAGAGATGACTGGTGACCATATGGTCACCAGTCATCTCTATGCTGCACATCCGGCGGACGGCGATCATCTCTCCGGGCCCCTGATGGAACAGGAGAGCCCAGAGAAGCAACGTATGGTGGCGGGAGGGGTTGGTGTCCCCTCCGGCCCCTTGTAAGAACGTTTAAGCGGTGGAGCCGCCGATATGATCGTTCTTACGATGCGCAGGATCGCCGCCGGAAGAAAATGATATCTGAATGAAGCCTCTAGGTGCAGGCATCATTCAGATTTCTCCCTGCAAAGTACAGGACGTCATATGACGTCCACTCGGGATAACAGATCCCCTTTTTTTACGTCATATGACGGCATGTGGGTGTAAAGAGGTTAAAGTGACAGTGTAAGAAAAAAACGAGATATAAAAAAAAAAAAAAAAAACGTTTTTTTTTTTTTTTAAGTGCTTGCACGCAGAAGCAAACTCATATGTAAGTCCCGCCCACATATGAAAATGGTGCTCAAACATCATTGAGGTGTTGCTGCGAACGTTAGAGCGAGAGCAATAATTCCAGCCCTAGACCTTCTCTGTAACTCAAAAGATTCAACCTGTAGAATTTTTTAAACGTCGCCTATGGAGATTTTAAAGGGTATAAGTTTGACGCCATTCCAAGAGAGGGCGCAATTTTGAAGCGTGACATGTTGGGTATCATTTTACTCGGCATAACATTATCATTATCAACTTTACTGTTGTCTGATTTTGTCCAAAAAAAGTGCACTTGTAAGACCGCTGCGCAAATACGGTGTGACAAAAAGTATTGCAATTACTGCCATTTTATTTTCTAGGGTGTTAGAAAAAAAACAATATATAATGTTTGGGGGTTCCAAGTAATTTTCTAGCAAAAAAAAAACTGTTTTAAACTTGCAAACACTGAATCTGAAAAACAGGCTTGGTCCTTAAGTGGTTAAAATTACTTTAAAAATAGAACCAATTTGCAGACACTCAAAGATCTGTTATACAAATATAGAGATTTGAATTTCCAGCCATCTGTTATTTTCAAATTGAACTCTCAACTCAAAATAACTGACATTGTCCTTTTGATTTTTTTTCAATAAAGTTTTGCTTGTTTTGAATCTTTTTTTTTACTCACTCCTGGCAGTTGCAATGAGATGTCATAAGCAGGGTCTATAAGGAAGGGAGCAACAGTTGTTGGCCAGTCACTCAGTGTCAGCAGATCAGAGAGGAAGCGATCGTCGCGTGTCGTGTTTTCTATTATCTGATATTGTTTAGAATTGGAGAATGAGCGTTTTTTTACGCAAATTGAGTAGAGGAGCAAAGATTTCTCTGACCTCCAAAGAGGAATCTGCAGACAGAATGGATTTTTGTTTACAGGATCACCAGCCCGCTGAAATGCCCGACACTACGACCCCTCCAAAAAAGGGGAAGTGGCGGGCGTTTAAACGCGGAGCAAGGAGAGTTTTTAAATGCGTTTTCCCGTGTTTTGGGAAAAAAGAGAAGGAGGGAATTGCAACAGGTAAGGATGGTGAAAGTGACATGTAATAATGGAATGTGATGTAATTCACCCCGATATTCACTGACTGAGCCCCACCATTCCCATCACATGATCTCTACACAACATTCATATTACATCATTTATACAGAATGTCACCAAACAGAAAACACACACATTATACAAACATATTCCTATTTCACACAACAGTCACACAGATATGGGTGGGAGGAGCCTAATATTCAAATCTCTCTGGACTCAACTGAAAATAACTGACAAATAACTGACATGTTTCTAAACATAGCATCTCCATCCTGCTGTGTTATCTTTATAATGTGAGACTCTGCAATGTACTGGGGTCACTCTCCTGTATACAGATCCCTGACATTGCTGTATACTGTATATACATATACTGGGGTCACTCTCCTGTATACAGATCCCTGGGATCACTGCTAATACACACACTGGGATTACTGCTATAAACACATACTGGGATCACTGCTATATACACATACTGGGATTACTGCTATATACACATACTGGGATCACTGCTATATACACATACTGGGATCACTGCTATATACACATACTGGGATTACTGCTATATACACATACTGGGATCACTGCTATATACACATACTGGGATCACTGCTATATACACATACTGGGATCACTGCTATATACACATACTGGGATCACTGCTATATACACATACTGGGATCACTGCTATATACACATACTGGGATCACTGCTATATACACATACTGGGATTACTTCTATATACACATACTGGGATCACTGCTATATACACACACTGGGATCACTGCTATATACACATACTGGGATCACTGCTATATACACATACTGGGATCCCTGCTATATACATATACTGGGATCACTGCTATATACACACACTGGGATCTCTGCTATATACACATACTGGGATCACTGCTATATACACCACCGGATCACTGATATATACACATACTGGGATCTCTGCTATATACACATACCGGATTACTGCTATATACACTGGTATATAGCAGTGATCCGGTATGTGTATATACACATACCGGATCACTGCTATATACCGGTGTATATAGCAGTAATCCGGTATGTGTATATAGCAGAGATCCCAGTATGTGTATATATCAGTGATCCGGTGGTCACTGCTATATACACATATTGAAATCATTGCTATATACACATACTGGGATCCCTGCTATATACACATACCGGAATCTCTGCTATATACATATACCGGATCACTGCTATGTACACATATTGGAATCACTGCTATACACATACCAAGATGGAAAGGGAGCATTGTAGTTTAAGCTTGAGGGAGGAATTAGCTTGGGGTTAAGCCTAATGCCTAGTTCACACAATATTTTTTCCCATCTGGAAAACTGCCGTGTTTTCCTTTGGCCGTGTGTATGCTCCTTAGCAGTTTTCCCAATAGGAAAACTTTGGGTTAAAAAATTAGTTCCTTTTTTTTCTCGTCATGAAAGAAACACTGTGAGGGAGCATACACATGGCCGGTTTTCCCAAACAAAGTTCTCCCGGCGGCTTTCCTGTCGGGAAAACCAGCTGTGTGTACACGGGAAAAGGGACCGCGCCGGTTCTCAGTTTTCCCCTCGGTTTTCCCAGTGGTCTTTTGACCGTCGGGAAAATCAATCGTCTGTACTAGGCATAAAGGTCAGGTTTACTGTTAGGACTAGTGTGAAGGTTCAGCATTTGGGTCCTGCATTTGATTGGCTTATGGGTCAAAGCAAATGTTAAAATACTTTAACCATAGCTTAAAATCCAAACCCTGAGAACTGGTGGGGGGCGTGGCTGTAGGTGTGACATCACTGATCGTCATTCCCTATAACAGGGAACAGACGATCAGTGACAATGCCACAGAGAAGAAAGGAGAAGGTGTGTTTACACCTCTCTCCGTTCTTCAGCTCCTGTGACCCGATCGTGGTCCCGCAGGCGCATTAATGGAGCCGGGTTGTGACCCACGGCTGGGCTCTTAAAGGCGACGTAGAGGTACGTGGCTGTGCCCAGCTGTGCCATTCTGCCGATGTATATCGGCATTTGGTGGTCCTTAAGTGGTTAAGAACCAAACCCTGAGAACTGGTTCCCAAGTCCAAAAGCCACCATGTTACCCATGTATATGAAGAATTTCTAACCATAACCAATATACTTTTATATAGTAACACAAATTATGTTGACAATTTACATTACACAGATTTAATTTGCTAACAGAAGTTTAAAATGTGAATTTTCTGTCTCTTCCTAGGAGTAAATGATGACTGCTTCACCAGCGGCGTCAAGAAGCCATTGGACCCACCCATCAGTGACAAGAAGTCATCTTCACAGAGCCAATGGACCAGCGCCAATAAGTCAGTGTCTCTCGCCACCAATGGTAGCCAGAAATACAAAACTGAAGAGGAACTATCCACCAGCACAGGGTCAGGCCCTTTATCCATGGCCAGCTTTACATTCCATTGTGAACTGGGAGAAGGAGGTTTCGGAAAGGTAAGTGATTAGGCCGATTTTCCTATAGTTTGGCCATGCAGTAGTCCACCATGTGGATTTTCGTGCAAAATGTACCCATTCCTGTATGTACCTTGTTATGTACAGTATGTGTCCATTACTTGATCAATCCTCAGCCTATTATTGTACCTTATTAATAATGTTCCTCTTTCTTTCCTCAGGTGCTATTAGCATCTATTGCTGCGTATGACCATCCACTCGCTATCAAGTTGGTGAAAAAGAGATGTCTGGTTGGAGATAAAGGACTCGAGGTCGTGGTAGAGCGTAAGGTGCTAATGGAGACCAGGCACAATGTCTTTTTCACCCATCTATTTGGTGCCTTTCAGACAAATGTAAGTAATCTTCCCCAATCTCACCAAATGCAGAGAATGTTATATGGGGTGCACTGTCTACCCCACCCAACCCTGGATGTCTATCGTTTAACCCTTATCTTTATTCCTTGTTTTCTCACAGAACTATCTCGTCTTCGTGATGGAGTATCTGAGCGGAGGAGACCTAGAACAGCTCATAGGAATTTCAGGCAAAATTTCAACAGATGCCATCAGGATCCTTGGAGCAGAAATAATATGTGGACTGCGATACCTTCATGGCAAGGGCATCATACACAGGTAAGTAATCTAATAATTGGATTAACAATGCCGTAAAATGAAGGGTGACGTCACTGAAATTGCTACTTCTAATTATGGGTAAAATGGTCAAATCAACCTCTGGCTTCTGATTCGTAGATGACATAATGACAGCATTTTCTATACCTGTCTCTTATAAAATCTACAGAAGTCTTAGGCCGCGTACACACGATCGAATATATCTGCTGAAACTGGTCCGCAGACCAGTTTCAGCGGACAGATTCGATCGTGTGTACGGGCTAGCGTCCTCAGTCAGAGGGGATTTTCGTCCGATGGTGTGTACACACCATCGGACCAAAATCCGAGGAGACATGTCCGTCGGACATGTTTGAGCGGACATGTCTCCTCGTCTGTACGCGGCCTTGGTGCTCTTGTCTTGTTTTTAATGCAAGATGAATGAGAATCCAACTGGGCAAGTCAGATGCGGCCCTTTGCTTGCCTTGCTGGCCTTTGGGGATGAATGCACTATTGATAGTCACAGAATTCATATTGGTATTTGTTTGTACAATCAATTTCTTTAGAAAGTTTGTAGAGCCCTGCCCTAGGATCAAAGTCTTCTAATACTTGTGTTATTGTGTGATATATACTAACTCTTTCTTCTCCTTGCAGGGACATTAAGCCAGAAAACATATTGCTGAGCAGCACAGGCCATGCAAAGATATGCGATTTTGGACTGGCAATCACCGACATCTTCGAACCAATGAAGTGTCATGGACTGGAAGCAGGCACCAGACGATATTTTGCTCCAGAGGTAAGAATCATTCTACAGACTTCATTTTAGTATTTACAGTATCTAGATACTCAGCTAATCATTCTTCTCTTTTCTTTCTACAGATCTACGACTGTCTACCGTATGATGCCATGATCGACTATTTTGCACTGGGGATTACACTATACGAAATAGCGACTGGTAATCACCCATACCTTGCACATTGCAAGAGTAAAAGAAGGCTGAAGCATGCAATTACTCAGATTGATCCGGTGTATCCCCGAAAGATGGATTGCGACCTTAAGGACCTCATTGGAAGGGTAAGTATAAACAGATCTTTATACTGGGAAATCTCACACAGAAGGAAAAAAAAATTGGATTTTTTTTGCAGGGCTGACTAACTTAAGCATATATGACACCACATGCCTGATGGAAGAACTTCAGTTCAATAGACTATTAGAGAAACATTTTAAAAGGGGATTATATTGTCTACGTATTGCTTGTTCATGTTTAACATTCTGTTTCTCTCTTTATAGCTTGTTCAGAAAAACCAGGAGCGCAGGCGAATGGAGCTGAGAGATATCAAGGAGCATCCATTTTTCAACGAGATAAACTGGGATGAGATGGAGTTGGGACGGCCACCCCCAATAAGTCATTTGATATTCATATCTGTAAGTATTTTATTAGGAAAGGAGTTTGGGCACATTTGGGGGGGGGGGTAGAGGTTTTAGGGCTCGTTCACATCAGAACATGGTGCAGGAAACCCGTAGGTTCCCCGCACGTGTTCAAAAAACGTTTTGCATTCGAGAACTGCGGGGTGTCAATACAATGCTAATGACACCCCAAATGTAGGTCACAAACACAGTGCCTACACCCGATTGCATGGTACAAAGGTAATCTTTGATCCGATTGCATTGTGTTTTTGTTTAAATAGAGCATGTCCAGTGCGATTTCAGCCCATTCAAGTGAATGGGATTAAAATGCACTGGCACAGGAATCGCACAGGAATGTGAGCGGGTAAATGATGTGCGTTTAACGTTTATGATAAATTTCTGTCTATACTAGTGATATTAACGTTTCTTATTTTTTTTCTTTGCAGGACAAAAGGGTCCCACTACATGAGAAACTCGATATGGCTACTATTATGTCCGCTGAAGACCCAAGTATTCCCACATCACCACAGGACCAACAGCTCTTCAGCAACTTTACATTTGCCAGTGAAAGATTGGGGATAAAAACATCACTAGGTTTTCTGGAGAATTTTACTGCCAGAGTGTATGACAGCTGGTTGCTTGAGATATTTTACTTATTATTTGTAGTATTCATATTATTTTTTTACGGTATTTAAATAGAGGTAAGTGTTACCTACATCACAGGGGGACTCTCACCTAGGAAGAGGACAGAGGGGGACACTGTGGGAAGGGCAACAGAGGGGAAGAGGGACACCAGGAGAAGGGCGACAGAGGGGGAAGCCTTGGGAAGGGCGACAGAGGGGGAAGCGTGGGAAGGGCGACAGAGGGGGAAGCCGTGGGAAGGGCGACAGAGGGGGAAGCCTTGGGAAGGGCGACAGAGGGGAAGAGGGACACCAGGGGGAAGGGGGACAGAGGGGGAAGCCGTGGGAAGGGCGACAGAGGGGGAAGCCGTGGGAAGGGCGACAGAGGGGGAAGCCGTGGGAAGGGCGACAGAGGGGGAAGCCGTGGGAAGGGCGACAGAGGGGCAAGCCGTGGGAAGGGCGACAGAGGGGCAAGCCGTGGGAAGGGCGACAGAGGGGCAAGCCGTGGGAAGGGCGACAGAGGGGGAAGCCGTGGGAAGGGCGACAGAGGGGGAAGCCGTGGGAAGGGCGACAGAGGGGGAAGCCGTGGGAAGGGCGACAGAGGGGAAGAGGGACAGAGGGGAAGAGGGACAGAGAGGAAGAGGGACAGAGAGGGAAGGGGGACGCCGTGGGACAGAGGGGGAAGGGGGACAGAGGGGACGCCGTGGGAAGGGGGACACATGGGACCCTGTGGTAAGGGGGACACAGGGGACGCCGTGGGAAGGGGGACACAGGGGACGCCGTGGGAAGGGGGACACAGGGGACGCCGTGGGAAGGGGGACACAGGGGACGCCGTGGGAAGGGGGACACAGGGGACGCCGTGGTAAGGGGGGAAACAGGGGACGCCGTGGGAAGGGGGACGGGGGACACAGGGGACGCCGTGGGAAGGGGAACAGAGGGGACGCCGTGGAAAGGGGAACAGAGGGGACGCCGTGGGAAGGGGGACAGAGGGGACGCCGTGGGAAGGGGGGCAGGGGGGCAGGGGGTCGCCCTGTGAAGGGGGACAGAGGGGACGCCCTGGGAAGGGCGACAGAGGGGACACCGTGGGAAGGGCGACAGAGGGGACACCGTGGGAAGGGCGACAGAGGGGACACCGTGGGAAGGGCGACAGAGGGGACACCGTGGGAAGGGCGACAGAGGGGACACCGTGGGTAGGGCGACAGAGGGGGACGCCATGGGAAGGGTGACAAAGGGGGACGCCGTGGGAAGGGCTACAGAGGGGGAACCACGTGGGAAGGGCCCCATCCCCTTTCCTGACCTGTCGGGCTGCGTGCTCAGGTAAGGGTCTGGTATGGATTTTGGGGGGGGACCCCACGCCGTTTTTTTGGCATATAGGGCGTTCCCCTCAAAATCCATAGCAGAACCGAGGGCCTGGTATGCTCTTGAAGGGGGAACCCATGCCGTTTTTTTATTTGAAATTTGGCGTGGAGTTCCCTCTCAAGATTCATACCAGACACAGTGCTTGGTATTGGCAGGGATCCAAGTCGGATCCCCGTTCAATATCGGGTCACGGCTAAACGCAACTGTACAAAAGCAGCTGACTGCTGTGCCTGGAGTCTTGAATTCCAGCAAAACCTAAACATGCTTTTAACAGCGGCAGAACAGCCGTCCGTGTGAAAGGGGCCTTAGGCTCAAGATGCATGCACAGATGGACAGAGCATGCGATTCCTTCATCCTCAAATCGAGAGGACCGAGATTTTTTGACTGAAGGCAAAATTGACTCCGGATTGCAGATGAGTCTGGCTACGTGCCCAGGTAAAAACAGGACTAACATTTATTTACTGACACACACTGGACAACATACAATGACTGGCATGCACTGACCTACACTGACAGAGGACGTCCAGATGTACATAAACTGACCGCTCCATGCTTTAGATAGATGTACACACACATACACAACCAAATTAGGAGAGAGTAGATCGCACACACAGATTATAGGATGAGGCCATACTACAAACATACACCCAACATTAGAAAAAGGATGACTAGCGTCCAGTAGGGTAGCTTAGTGTAGTTAGTGTAGGTCCTGCCCTAGAAGAGTCTACCTTGCCGTGGTGGGCAGGCTTGGAATCTCTTGGTCAAAAGTGTGTCAGCGAATAGGCAAGAGGATCATTAGATCTTCACTTCTGGCCAATTGATTTTACCAAAGGACTCTTGGTTTAATCAGAGTATATATAGTTGGAAAAGGGAAAAAATGTGTACAGATCCATAATTCTACTTTTATAAACAGACAATAAAAAATTGGTATATTTACATTTGAATTCCTTCCTCTTTTATATAATCCTTTTTATGATTGGGGGTCATTACCACTTGGATGCCCAGGCCACATTTGCAAGGCTGGCAGGGGCTCTATGGCTACTTCTTCCACTTCTGGTGTGTGTATGGATGTGTAATAGGTGTTTATGTATTACCATGTGTCCTAACAATGTATATATGTATGTACTGACAAGCCTCTTATGTGACAGTAGTGACAACAAGGTCCTCTCAATAGAGACATCAGATGACCTTTCTTTATTAGAAGGGACTTCTCCATCCTGGCTAGCATATATGCTGTGACTGAATGGGGTTCTGAACTAAGCTTTTCCTTAAAGTGCTTTTAAAGTCTTGAAGTAATTGTTTATTTATTTATTTATTTTTATTATTTATTTATTTTATTTAAAGTGTAGTTCCAACCAAAAGTGGAACTTCCGCTTTAAGCACTCCTCACCCGCTTACATGCCATGTATGTGGCATGTAAACGGGTGAGGAGTGCTTAAAGCGGAAGTTCCACTTTTGGAGGGGGGGTGCTTCGTTTTAAGCGATACTTCCTGTCCCTTTTCCCTTTTTCCCTCCTTCCACATTGGAGACTCCTCCTTCCCCCTAGGCGGCCCCTCCCCCTCAGCAATCTTCTGGGACTAATGGCAGGTCCCAGAAGATTGCCTGTCCACTAAGGGGAGTGCGTCGTGACTTGCGCATGCGCAGTGCGTGCCCGGCCGTAAAGCCAACAGTTGTCACGGCCAGGTGCCCACAGTGTCTATGGTGGCCCCGGCGGAGAAGAGAAGGAGAGGACCGATGTCCTGAGCGGCCGCATCGCTGGACCGTGGAACTGGTAAGTGTCCGTTTATTAAAAGTCAGCACCTAAACTTTTTGTAGCTGCTGACTTTTAATAAAGAAAAAAGGCCTGGAACCCCGCTTTAATAACAAACATCTCTATACTTACCTGCTCTGTGCAACGGAATTGCACAAAGTGCTGGTGAACCTCTTCTTTTTGGGTCCCTGTCGGTGCTCCTGGCCCCTCCGCTCTGTTCAGTGTCCCCCCATAGGAAGCCGCTTCCCATGTCTCACACCTGAGCCTCGCTGCTGCATCCATTGAAACAGACAACGGGAAGCGGCCCTGCCCCCCGCTTTCTTGTCACTGGTATGGATTGACACTACTGGAAGCCAAGGGCACAGCAAAGCCAGGGAGACACGGAATTGAGGGGACAGAACAGCAATAGGCATGCACGGCTCTGGATCTAACGAGGGCTCAGGTAAGTAAAAGGAGGGGAGGGGGATGCTGAAACCTAAAAAAAATGTACCTTAATGCAAGGAATGCATTAAGGTAAAAAACGTTTAGGCTTTACAACCACTTTAAGGTTTTTCACCTTAATGCATTCTATGCATTAGGATGAAAAACCTTCTGTGCTGCAGCTCCCCCCCAGATCCACCTTTCCTTATCTGAGCCCATCCGATCCAGTAATGTGCACGAATGCAGTGGCTCCCGGCGGTGTCTCACTCCTCATTGGACAGACTGATAGCAGCGGGAGTGGTTGGCTCCCACTGCTGTCAATCAAATCCGGTGACATGGGTGCGGGGTCCAGTCCTGCTGTCGGTGTCAATGGACGCAGCAGCGGGGCTCAGGAGCGAGCATGCACAGGTCTCCCTGGGTCCACTCGATGAAGAGGAGGGGCATGGAGCGCTGGCGGGGACCCCAGAAGAAGAGGATTGCGGTTGCTCTGTGCAAAACCATTGCACAGATGAGGTAAGTATAGGCATATTTGTTATGTTTGTAAAAAAACAAAGCTTTCTTATAAGGGAGGGAGGGAGGGGGGTATTGTCTGGAGATGGAGGGAGTAAAGGTTACTTAACTGAATACCTCCATCTCTTTCAGGGAATGGGTGGGGGTGGAGTATTAAAGAATAAAAAGAAGGAACAGAGAAGCTAGAAGGGATAAGGAGAGATATTGGTGATAATCACTTCTTAGCCCTAAGACCATGGCAATAGCAAAAGAGGAAAACATACAAATATATGTGTATACATAGGTATAGGTAATGTGGATCACTAGGTTGTGCCTATTGTCCCCACTGTGCCTATTGTCCCCACTTTGCCCTTTAATTGTTGCCACTGTGCCTCTTCATTTCGCTGTGGCAATTGTCCCCACTATTGTCACCACTGTGCACATTGATGTTGCCGCTGTGCCCTGTAAAGTGCTCCTCCCGGCCCAGCACTTACCTTTACTGGAGTCAGGCATCCACGTCCCACGATGTCTTCTCCCACCCTCGATGACTGACAGGCATCTCAGCCAATCAGGTTACCGGTAGCCAGAACCGGCCAACCTGATTGGCTGAGACGCCTGTCAGTCTTATCCAAGGAGCGCACGCGCACAGCCTGTGCGTTCCAAGTATAGGCTTTCGGGACCCGAGTGCTGTACTGGGAAAGCCTATCAGAGCCGCTGGCTCTGAAAGACACTTCCGTACAGCCAACATGCTGCCGTTATTTAGATGGCCGGACATGAGCGCCAACCATCTGAATAGAACAGCGGCAGCGGCGATAATAACAGATTCGTGCAATACATGAATCCATGTTATTAGACTCAGTGGCAGTGAGAGCCAGAGGGGGTGGCTCTCCAGCGCCCTCTATGGATGAACCGCCACTGAAAGGAATACATTTGGATTTAAACGATAAGCTTAAAGGGTCACTAAAGGAATTTTTTTTTTTTTTGCTGAAATGACTGTTTACAGGGTATAGAGACATACAAGTTAACTGATTCTTTTTAAAAATGATTAAAAATAAATAAAAATCAACCATATAATGTGCATGCAGTTTCGTTTCACTTTAAACTGGTTTCATGTTTGTGAAGTAAAGAGACACACAGAACAAAAACAAACAAATACAGGGCAATGTTTGTTTTTAAAATGAATCTGATTGGTTCTGAGGAGTTTTAGGACACACAGTAATCACACCTCTTTGATCATGGACCACAGTGAAAAGCTAGCATGAGTTTTTTTTTATAAGGAGCCAGACAAGCAGGAAGTGTAGAGATCAGAGAAGTGTTACATCTACTTCAAAGCAAAAACGAACAATGAGGACATAAAACCAGGACTGCAGTAAGGTAAAGGAAGCTATTTAGCTAAAAAAAAAAAAAGGCAAAAGCCTAAAAATTTCCCCAAATTTGTATACAAGCAAGTGGGTGGATCAAGCCTGCCTTTTACTTACACAAAGCCACAGGTTTTCATTGTGCACCAGTTGCCAGCATCCTAACAACCAATTATGTCATCAGATAAAAAAAAAAAAAAAAGGGTGTTGCATACCTGCACAGTATCCTTGTTTATTCCTCCCCTGCCCTCCCATTAGCTGAGAGATGGAGGAAAACTGAGGGAGAAGAGAAACATCGGTGTACTAGTCAGTACCAATGTGCAATGGGAATGTTGCTGTGTTATATAAAACTATTGGCTTTGTTTTTCACATTTTAAATGTGGTGCCTCGAGACATAATTGTGTGCATGGACCGAAAAAAATAAAAATAAATATGAGAAACATTGGTCTAAGATCCAAGCAGTATAGACACACAAGATCCGAAAATGTTGTACCCATATAAAAGTTAACTTCATAAAGGAATCCTTTGTTGTGTGCATTATTTCCTGCTTTTATTTCTCTCATCTTCCAATATCATAAACACTTTCTCTCAATCCCCTTTCACACTGGGGCATTTTTCACGCGTTTCAGAGTGCTTTCAGAGCCCTTTCACACTGCCAGCCCCCAAAAAATGCTGGTAAAGCACCGCTAAGACCCCTTTCACACTGGGGCGTTTTTCAGGTGCTTCAGCTTTAAAAAAAGCTCCCTCAATGGGAAGGGGGCTTTAGGAGCCGTGTATTCAACGCTCCTAAAGCGCTGCAAAGAAGCTGCTTGCAGGACTTTTTTTGACGCCCTGCCGGTGCAGCGCCTCAGTGTGAAAGCACTCGGGCTTTCACATTAGGATTGCAAATGCAGCTTCTTTCAGGCGCTTTTTTCTAACGCTAAGACCCCTTTCACACTGGGGTGTTTTTTTAGGCGCTTTAGTGTGAAAGCACTCATTGGGTTTGCAGATGCAGCTTCTTTCAGGCGCTTTACAGACGCTTTTTTTTTTTACCGCGAAAGCACCCGAAAGACACCCCAGTATGAAAGGAGTCTTAGGCCCCTTTCAAATTGGGGCTGGAGCCGCGCTGGCGGTATAGCGTCGCTAAAAATAGCGGCGCTATACCGACGGATTTGCCGCGAGTTGCGGCCGCTAGCGGTGCGGTATTAACCCCCGCTAGCGGCCGTGAAAGGGTTAATACCACGGTTTCCCGTTGTCTTCAATGGGAAGGAGCGGTATAAACGCCGCTCCTCTCACCGCTCCAAAGATCCTGCTGACAGGAGATTTTTTTCTCTCCCGCCAGCGCATCGCCTCAGTGTGAAAGCCCTCCGGCTTTCACATTGAGGTTGCTTGGTAGGAGTTTTTCAGGCGGTATAGCAGCGCTATTTTTAGCGATGTACCGCCTGAAAAACTCCTCAATGTGAAAGGGGCCTTAGTGGTGGCCAAACATCTTTTTTGGATTGGGATGTATATTTTGTACATTTTTTTTTTTTTATCGTAATTTGTGTACAGTCGCTATAAATTTTAGATTGCATTTTACAGAAAGAAAACAAAAACAGAACACTCTACTAAAAATGGACGCTATGTTCTATTCTGCTGCCAAAGAATCAATGGTCTCAATAGTTTGCATTTAAGACACCTTTCACAGTGAGGAGTTTTTCAGGCGGTTTAGCGCTAAAAAATAGCGTATAAATAACAACTGAAAAACTCCTGCCCTGCAGCTATTCTGCTGCCAAAAAATGATCCTTCAATAGTTTCTACAGTATCTCACAAAAGTGAGTACACCCTTCACATTTTTGTAGATATTTTATTGTGACAACACTGAAGAAATGACACTTTGGGCCAGATTCAGGATGGCGAGCGGCACTTTATTTACGGCGTAACGTTTCTCATTTACGTTACTCCGCCGAAACTTTACGCGTAAGTACTGTATTCACAAAGCACTTGCTCCTAAAGTTGCGACGGCGTAGCGTAAATGGGCCGGCGGAATTCAAATTGGGCGGGTAGGGGGTGTGTAATATTTAAAATAGGCGCGATCCCGCGGCGAACATACTGCGCAGGCGCCGGCCGTCAATGTATCCCAGTGTGCATGCTCCAAATTATGACAGTGTTTTTGACGTGAACGTCAATGACGTCAATCCCCATTCACGGACGAGTTACGCAAACGACGTAAAACTTTTCCAATTCGACGCGGTCACGACGTCCATACTTAACATAGGATGCGTCTGCTTTTTGTTGCTTTATCTTTAAGTCGGGAAAACCCTTACGTAAACGTCGTAAAGTGACTGCGTCGGGCCCGCGTACGTTCGTGAATTGCCGTATCTCGCTGATTTACATATTCTCTGAGTAAATCAGCGAGAACGCCCCCGGCGGCCATTTTAAAACAGATAAGCCGACGCAAAGTGTGAGTTATGCCGTTGTATCACTGATACGCCAGCGTAACTCTACCTGAATCTGGCCCATAATCTATAGGTGGGGCTTCCTCTTCAGCCTCACAGCCAAGCATCAGGGCAAGTCGGCCATCCTGAGGTATCTGTAAGACCCAGGGCTTTTTTTCTGGGGGAACTTGGGGGAACTCAGTTCCACCACCTTTGGCTCAGACCCTTTGGTGCCCGCTCACCACAATCATTTGTGAACACAGAAGTCTGGTTTCTGTGTTTACAAGTGACTGCTTTGTAACCCCCTGAACTCTGCACACTGTATGTAATGCAATTCTGGTATTTAATGCCCCTTTAAGACCCTTCTACTCTTTGTGAAATCTGAACGGGTCGTGGTTGAGTTCCTGCACCTATTTTCTGAGAAAAAAAGCTCTGGTAAGACCTCGACACCTTTTGTGATGTTCTGGGGATTCCCGTCCCCCGCTCCCTGAATGGGACCTGGTGACCACACCGCCTGCTCCGCCAGTCTGGCAGAAAGTACCTCCGCCTAATCTCCCCCGGAGTAAGGAGGCCCCTCGCAAAGCGCCCCACCACAGAGGCACCTGAACTCTGAGATGCCTTCACCTTAAGATGTCAATTTTGTTTTCTTTCTGAACAGTCCAATTTTTTCACTGTGACCGATGGTTCTGCCTTGGACATTTTTGAATATTCAGTCCCCCCTATTGTGCTCTCCGCTTCATCACTAGCTTGTTTAATGAGCATGTCTCTGTTGAGACTTGAGAGATTAGGAGCTTCTTGCTCATCCACCCCCACCCCCCACCCCCCCCCCCTGCTTCAGTGACTATATTTATGCATGCTCTGTGTTTTCAGTTTTTGATGACCACCTTGGGGCTCCCGGGCAGTGCTTGGACAAGGCCATTTGGTGCCCAGGACGAAGATGGCAAACTGTGCCCCCCCCCCCCCCCCCCCCCCGTTTTTAAGAAAGAATCAATGTTGGCTCAAAATAACACAAACACTTTTTTTTGTATCTGCCATTTTTTATTAACAAAGTGCTGGTCACCTCAGTCAGCCTCCCCCTGGTGGCAATTGATGGGGCAAACTGGCAGCACACTGGCGGCAATTAATGGGGAAAACTGGCAACAATTGATGGTTACAGTCTGTAACCATCAATTGTTGCCAGTTTGCCCCATCAATTGCCGCCAGTGTGCTGCCAGTGTGCCCATAGGCGTGCGCAGCCTATTGCATTAGGGTGTGCACCCCAAAACTCAAACACACATGCGTTATATATATATATATATATATATATATATATATATTAGGGTTGTCCCGATACCACTTTTTTAGGACCAAGTACCGATACTTTTTTTCATGTACTAGCCAATACCGATTACGATACTTTTTTTTTAATGCAGCCTTGTGTCCCCTAATGCAGCCATGTCCCTAATGCAGCCATGTGTCCCCTAAGAGAAAGACCCCCCCCCCCCCGCCGCTACCTAGTTCATCAGCGCTTGGGAACAAAACAGCTTTCATTTGAATAGCTGTGTGTTCCCCGCCGCGCCTCGTCATGCATAGCCCCTCCCCCTTGTCCGGGCAATTTGATAGACAGATCACCTGTCCAATCCTGGGTAAGGTAATCTGTCTATCAAAGTCCCCGGACAAGGGGGAGGGGCTATACATGACGAGGCGCGGCGGGGAACACACAGCTATTCAAATGAAAGCTGTTATGTTCCCGAGCGCTGATGAACTAGATGGGGGGAGCAGCTCTCCTCCATTAGTGGTATGTAGTGGTATGTTTTACAATACATACCGGAGGACTGCTCTGCTCTCCGCCCACTCAGTCAGCTCTCCGCCTGCTAGCCGCCCCATCTCCGCCCACTCATCAGCTCTCTGCCTGCTAGCCACCCCCTCTCCGCCCCTTTTAGTCCACCCTCCGCCTGCTAGCCAGCCCCTCTCAGCCCGCTCTCCGCCCCTTGCAGTCTGCCCTCCGCCTGCTAGCCTCCCACATTTGGCCCGAGTGAAAAAAAAAAGTATCCGCCGAAGCATCGGGAGCATTTGTGCGAGTACAAGTACTCGCGCAAATGCTCAGTATCGGGACATCCCTAATATATAAATATATATTTTCAGGGCGCCTGCAAAGCGCCCTGAAAGAGCCTCTCCTTATACTCCAGTGTGAAAGCCAGAGGGCTTTCACACTGGAGCGGTGCACTGGCAGGACGTTTAAAAAAGTATTGCGAGCTGCATCTTTGAGGCGCTGTAGGAGCGGTGAATTTTTAATTCCCGCTAGCGGCTGAAGAAAGGGTTAAAACTGTTGCGGCGCTGCCAAAGCACTTTGCAGGCGCTTCGCCAGTGCTGCCCATTCATTCCAATGAGCATGTGGCGGTTTTCGAAGCGGTGTATACAGCGCTACCAAACCACCCCAAAGATGCTGCTTGTAGGACCTTTTCTAATGTCCTGCAAGCTCACTGCCCCCAGTGTAAACGCACTCAGGCTTTCACTGAGGAGGCATTTTTCAGGCGTTTTATAGGCGCTAAAACGCCTGAAAAAATACCCCAGTGTGAAAGGGGTGTTAAGTCACTAGCTGTGGTCACACGCCAGCCTCCTCATCATACCATACCGGGTTAATGTCCCTCTATGGCAGGGATCCTCAAACTACGGCCCTCCAGCTGTTGCATAACTACACATCCCATGAGGCATTGTAACACACTGACATTCACAGACATGACTAAGCATGATGGGAATTGTAGTTCCTGAACAACTGGAGGGCCGTAGTTTGAAGACCCATGCTCTATGGTATGTGATAATGTCATGGCTTTGGGGTGAAGGAAAAGAGATTAGAATCAGGTAAGTGAAAGAGGTCACACCCCCCCCTCCCCCCACACACTACAAGGCTGGACATTTTTACTGTCCTGGAGTTGGGCTGTATTATTATGATAGCTTTTTGATGGTTGAGGCCCCATGCACACGAGACGCTATTACAAACGTTTCTAATCTCACCTTTTCAAAGACAAAAAACAGCGTTTAAAACGCCCGTTTTTGCCGCAAATTGCGGGGCGTTTTGCCGCGTTAAGTGGCGTTTTACCGCGTTTAGCGGCTATTAGCATTTATCCCCAAAACACTGTAGACCCTCCCCAAGCTCAGAATCATATATATTTTTAACTATTTGTGCCATTTTCAACAGAGAGAGCAGCAGCAGCAGCAGCAGAGAGAGCACTTGCATACTTGGATTTGATTCTACACAGCATGCCAGGCATTCATATGCAAACTAATCACTGATTAGATTATTTGGGCTGAAGGAAATGCAGGTAGACACACATTGTTCAAAGTATAAAGGAACATTTTGGAAAGAGCAATGCTGGTGGTGTTTTGCATTCATGATTGATTATATATCATCTCTGAATCATCTAAACTATTCAACTAATTTAAAACTAGTTTAATTTTTTTTTTTTTTCATTTTAAATGATTTTTCCTTTTTTTTTTTTTGTGAAAAAAAGGGTACCTTTAACCACTTAAGACCCGGACCAAAATGTAGGTAAAGGACCTTGCCCCTTTTTGCGATTCGGCACTGCGTCGTTTTAACTGACAATTGCGCGGTCGTGCGACGTGGCTCCCAAACAAAATTGGCGTCCTTTTTTCCCCACAAATAGAGCTTTATTTTGGTGGTATTTGATCACCTCTGCGGTTTTTATTTTTTGTGCTATTAACAAAAATAGAGCGACAATTTAAAAAAAAATGCAATATTTTTTACTTTTTGCTATAATAAATATCCCCCAAAAATATATAAAAAAACATTTTTTTTCCTCAGTTTAGGCCGATACGTATTCTTCTACGTATTTTTGGTAAAAAAAAAAAAAATCGCAATAAGCGTTTATCGGTTGGTTTTCGCAAAATGTATAGCGTTTACAAAATAAGGGATAGTTTTATTGCATTTTTATAAAAACAATTTTTTTTACTACTAATAGCGGCGATCAGCGATTTTTTTCGTGACTGCGACAATATGGCAGACACTTCGGACAATTTTGACACATTTTTGGGATAATTGTCATTTTCACAGCAAAAAATGCATTTAAATTGCATTGTTTACTGTGGAAATGACAGTTGCAGTTTGGGAGTTAACCACAGGTGGCGCTGTAGGGGATGTGTGACCTAATGTGTGTGTTTACAACTGTAGGGGGGTGTGGCTGTAGGTGTGACGTCATCAATCGCGTCCCCCTATTACAGGGATGACGCGATCGATGCTACGGCCACAGAGAAGCACGGGGAAGCCGTGTGTACACACGGCTCTCCCCGTTCTTCCGCTCCAGGGACGGATCGCCGCACTCCAGCGGCGATCGGGTCCGCGAATCCCGCGGTCCCGGTCGAGGAGCTTCGGACCGGGTCGCGGGCGCGCGCCCGCGACCCACGGCTGGGTACTAAAATCAACGTATATATACGTTGATGTGCCCAGCCGTGCCATTCTGCCGACGTAAATGTGCAGTAGGCGGTCCTTAAGTGGTTAAAACCGCTTATAAACACAAACGCGGCTAAACGCGGGTGCCGCGTTTAGCAGCATTTAGCGTTTAAAACGCAAAATCAAACGCTTCTGAACCCAAAATTTAGCGTTTGAAAAAACGGCTCTAAACCCAACTGCTTTTAAACGCCAAAAAACGTGATTGTGTGCATGGACACATAGGATAACATTAAATGTGTTCAGGGGCAGTTGAAAAAAATGCCCAAACACCTCTGAACTCGAGTTTACCAGCGTCTCATGTGCATGGGGCCTTAGGAATTCCTGGGACTCCTCAGGTGCTCCATAGATGTATTCCATATACACACACACTGTATGTTATTAAAAAAGAATGATTTTAGCAGGATATAATGTGTATGTGGAATCCATGTATG
The DNA here is from genome assembly GCA_029574335.1 of Rana kukunoris. Taxonomy (NCBI): domain Eukaryota; kingdom Metazoa; phylum Chordata; class Amphibia; order Anura; family Ranidae; genus Rana; species Rana kukunoris. The sequence goes on from CM056052.1 coordinate 20,391,575, forward strand.
TAACACCTCAGAAGTCACAGGAATTCCTAAACTGTTGAAGAATTCTACTTTCTCTTTCTGTAAACTTGACTTGCAAAGTACAGGGCAGGTTTACAGCACCGAATTGTATAGTGGCAGAGTCAGTACTCACAAGTAAAAGGCTGAGATCTTCAGTCACCCCCAGGGAGAGCTGTGCTGGCTGCTGGACAGGAGGACAGTGATTGTGGGTGCACTCAGTGTGATGATCTCTTCCTCTTCCTGCTCCTCCCACCTGTACTTGAGCTGTGAAAGCGCCGACTGACTCGGCCAGTCAGGAACCTGAGGAGAGAGAAAGTTTTCCCCCCAAATTCTGCATCAGAGAGGAGATGGCAAGCAGGGAGGGCATAGGATGGTGGGTAACTAGGGTTGCCACCTCATCCCTTTAAACCCGAACACATATGAATTACACAGGTTCTGAGGCTAATTTAATGCAGGTAAAGCACCAAGTGAGTTTAATTACCACTTTAATTAGCCACAGAACCTGTGTGATTAATATGGGTTTGGTTTTAAAGGGATGAGGTGGCAACTCTATGGGTAACTCCTGTGAGGACTGCAGCCACAGCTGTGAGGTAAGCAGTATCCGATGCTCTCTGAAGTTTGCAGGCTACATCTCTGTGACGGTGGGCAGCGGAGTGATATGCAGCTGAGCTGACAGGGATGCTGACTGTAGCCGGAACTACAGAGTCCGCATAGGAAAATGTGGCTGACTGACTGACTGATTACTCCGCAACCAGGGGCTGCACTTCCCACAGGCGTTGTACACATCCTCCATGACAAAAAGTCCCACTTGCAGTTACCAGTGTCAATTAGAGAAAAAGAGAGTCCTCACACATTTTGGCAGCAAAAAAGCCCTAAGTTTTGCCTGGGCATTAGGGTGTGCCCAGGCACACCCTGTGCGCACGCCTATGAGTGTGCCCATTAACCACTTGCCTACTGTGCACCTACACCCCCTTCCTGCCCAGACAAAATGTTAGCTTCCGGCACTGCGTCACTTTAACTGACAATTGCGCGGTCGTGCGACGTGGCTCCCAAACAAAATTGCCTTCTTTTTTTCCCCACAAATAGAGCTTTCTTTTGGTGGTATTTTTGCGCTATAAACAAAAAAAAGCGACAATTTTGAAAAAAGACACAATATTTTTTGCTTTTTGCTATAATAAATATCCCATTTAAAAAAACAAAAAAAACATTTTTTATCTCAGTTTAGGCCGATACGTATTCTTCTACATATTTTTGGTAAAAAAATGTAAAAAATGTAATCGCAATAACCGTATAGTGACTGGTTTGCGCAAAAGTTATATTGCCTACAAAATAGGGGACATAATTATGATTTTTTTTTAAATTAATTTTTTTACTAGGAATGGCGGCGATCTGCGATTTTTTTTCTCGGGACTGGGACATTATAGCCGACACATCGGACACTTTTGACACATTTTTGGGACCATTTACATTTATACAGTGAACAATGCTATAAATATGCATTGATAACTGTATAAATGTAACTGGCAGGGAAGGGGTTAACCACTAGGGGGCGGGGAAGGGGTTAAATGTTTCTTCTAGTTTGTGTTCTAACTGTGGGGGGAGGGGGGGTGACTGGGGGAGGTGACCGATTGTGTCCCTATGTACAAGGGACACAATCGATTTCCTCTCTCCCTGACAGGGACGTGCAGCTCTGTGTTTAAACACAGAGCTCCACGTCCCCGCTCAGTTACTCGGCAATCGCGTGTGCCCGGCGGCCAGTGATGCGTCGAGTGCGCGCGCGCCCCTAGCAGCTTTCTATGACTGCACGTCATATGACGTGCAGTCAGGAAAATGAAGTTATCCGCCCGCCGTAATATGACGGTGGACGGATGACAAGTGGTTAAACGCAGCCACTGTGCCATCAAACACAGCCACTCAGTGTTTGCTGGGCACAGTGGCTGCGTGTGATGGGTACAGTGGCTGCGTTGATTGCAACTGATGGGCACACTGGCGGCAATTGATGGGCACACTGGCGGCAATTGATAGGCAAACTGGCTGCGTTTGATGGGCACACACGCGCCAATTGATGGGGAAACTGGCAACAATTGATGGGGCAAACTGGCAACAATTGATTGTGTGTTGGCACAGTGGCTGCGTGTGATGGGCACAGTGGCTGTGTGTGATGGGCACAGTGGCGACAATTGATGGCACAGTGGCTGCGTGTGTTGGCACAGTGGCTGCATGTGTTGGCACAGTGGCTGCGTGTGATGGGCACAGTGGCGACAATTGATGGCACAGTGGCTGCGTGTGTTGGCACAGTGGCTGCATGTGTTGGCACAGTGAGGCTGCAATTGATGTTTTTATTTATTTTTTGCTGGTCAGAGAAGGCATGGCTTAAAAATAACACAAAAACACAAAGTGCTGATCACCTCAGTCAGCTTACCCCCTCAATGCAGCCAATTAATTACTTGCTTTAACAGGTTCTGTTCTGCTTACATTTTAGTAGTCAGTAGTCTTCTTTGCAGTACTATAGCGTAGCACACTCGGGCTCCTCGTCAGGGCCGTCTTTATTATTGATTGGGCCCTGGGCAAACATTTTCTTGGGCCCCCCCCACCCTCATGCAATTTCACTCCCCACCCTTACACCCCAAAAACTGGCTCACTGATTGGTTGCTAGAGGTTACTGAACATTATTACTGCTCACTGACTGGTGGCTGAAAGTTACAGTTTTTAATAAATTTTTATCTTTTTTATCATCCATTTACTGTTTTTAAAACATATCCCTGCAGAGAAACAATAAGTAGCATACTTATGCACCAAAAACATGTAAGCAGACACAAAAGAGGTACCAAACTTAGACACCAGAAACATGTCCTCAGAATACCACTGAGGGGGGCACAATACTTGGGCTGGGAGACCTCATACCAGGGATTCAGGAAGAAAGAGTACAGGTGGGGCGTAGGAGGGCAAAGACCAGGGGGGTCAGGAGGGAAGAGTATGGGGCTGGGAGGGCAAGGTGCAGGGGTCAGTAAGGCACAATACAGGGCTGGGAGGGCACACATCAGGGGGGTCAGGAGAAAAGAGTACAGAGGGTGGGGGGCACAGTACAAGGTCAGGAGAGCACAACACGTGGATAGAAGGGCACAATATGGGGGACAGGAGGGCCCACACCAGAGTATGGGGGGGTGGGTGGGTACAGTACAGGGGCTGGGGGCACACACCAGGGGGATCAGGAGGACACAGTGCAGGGACTGGCAGAGCACACACCAGGGGGATCAGGAGGACACAGTGCAGGGACTGGTAGAGCACACACCACGGGGGTCAGGAGGGAAGAGTGGGAGGTCACATGTTGTGGGGGGGGGAGTGGATGGCAAAGTACAGGGAACAGGAGGGACATTTGGGACGGCACACACTAGGGGGGTCAAGAAGGCATACACCAGGGGCAGTGGCAATCATTAATGAGCCTAATATCTCCCATTGCTACATGAAAAAAAAAAACGCATCTCCCCATTTCTCAGCTAACAGGCAGCACTTCTATGCTAAGCTGCAGTAGATCAGCAGACTTAGTATAGAGGTGCTGCTAGATGAGTTTACCTCCGTCCGGACACACTAGCTCGAGACTCGGCTCCCCCACTGCTCAGTTCGCTATGACACCACCCACATCCCGGCGGGTGCAATCTCATAGGACGTCTATCCAGCCCACTTAAACATCTATAGCCAGAAGGCTCAGCCTCACTGATGTTCCTTTGGTTCCAGAGTGCCTGCAAAATAGCCGGGGGAGCGAGGTAGGGCGAGGTACAGGGAGCGGAGATAGCAGTCCATGCAGAGAGTGGGCAGCAATCTCTAACACTGTGTTGATTCGCGATGTGCTGTGCTGACCGCGGCTCTCACGCCGCTGGAATGGACCAACTGACTCCATAGGGGGAGTAGGTAATCAAAGAGGAATGGGAGCCAGGAGGTGAGAAGCGCACTAGGCAGCCACTTCCGCTGCCCGCGCTTACTACTAGTCTAAATGACCAGACCTGGATTTCCCACAAGGCCACCAAGGCCAGGCCTCGGGGGGGCAGGGTGCCAAGGGGCGGCAGTGGCATGGAGTCCCCCGACAGCCGTAACATACAGTTGAGGGCGGTAAGATGCTGTGTGGAAGAATTGAGTGGGGGAATCCGCTCGCTCGTTAAGTGATTACGGCGATGTCGTCAAAATCACTTGTCAAATGTGTGCTGCTGTCCATTCTCCCCTACCCCCACATACCTTTCTCAGCTTGCTCTGCATTCGGGACTCCTCCGTCCTCCCCCCAGCCGAAGAGTAGTTCTCCTGTCCCTGCCGCCGATGTACACAGTGAGAGGGGTGAGCTGTGCTCTTCCCATCTCAGCTGTGACAGGAGTTCTAGCACAGTGCTAGGACTTCTGTTTTGGAGGCGGCAGGGTCAATAAAGAGAACCTGTCACCTCCAATTGCTATCGCACAGGGATTTGTTTTCTCCTGTGTGATAGCAATAAAGTTAAGTGAAACAAATTGATAAAAATAATAATTAAATTAAAAAAGTTACTAAATGTAAAGAATAAGAAAAATAATATTCAAAATAATAAGAATATTACACAAAAATAAAAACAAGTAAACGACAAGCTAAAAATGAATAAAAAAAAAAAGTGCTAAAAAAGTGCTAAAAAATAAATATTTGAACTAACCGTGCCTCCCCTGTCTCCTCCGGTTGCCATTCTCCGTTGATTTGGGGGGGGGGGGGGTTCAGTTGGTGGGGAGGGGGTGCATTGTGGAACCTGGCCTTGGGGCAGCAGGGAGAGCAAATCCGGCCCTGTATATGACACACAAGTGTACTGATCTGGCGGGCCTGCTCCCGAGCACCCGTCGGGCGCATTCTCTTGGAGTGTGGCCGTCCGGGTCTTTGGGAAGGAATCCGTATTGGCCTCTCAAGGTCTGACGCAAGTATTAGTTCTAATTGCTCATAGTTTTTTCTTATGTACTAACTTTTCTTTTCTCTTTCAGCCCTCCTTCCTTACTCCTCCCCCTCGCTCGTGGAGTGGCTCGCCATGGCGCTTGTGGAACCTGTCTGGATCATCTCCCAGGGTGCCTCCATCCTTGGCCTCTGCTCTCCGCTGGCTCCACGTCGCTTCAGGTAAGAGACCCCCCCCCTCCCCCTATCTGACCCCATGGCTAAGATATTATCTTTGAATGTACATTGCCTAAACTCCGATAGGAAAAGGCATCTGGCACTTAGGGAGTTCAGACAGTCAGGCGCTGACATAGTCTTTGCCCAGGAAACGCACTTCGACAAAAAGGGGTCCTTTGCATTCGCCTCTAGACAATTCCCGCAGATCTACTCTTCTGCGGGTCCCCGCAAGTGGGCCGGGGTCGCAATTCTTATTAAACACGGATCTCCGTTCACTTGTTCTAGCTACTATAGCGACCCTTGTGGACACTTTGTTATACTCAGAGGTTTGGGGCAGGCGCGGGAAGTGACTTTCTGGGCACTATATGCCCCGAATGTCCAGCAACATAGATTCCCGACTAGGGTGTTTACTCGCCTCTTTAGATCGGAACACGGTCTCCTGGTGGTGGGGGGCGACTTTAATTTGACCCAATCTGCAACTGCCGACCGTCACGTGGTGGGTCCCCAGGCGTTGTCGGGTCGCGCCCTTAGGGACTCAAAGATTTTCCGGCAAATCTCTAGACGATATGCTCTCTTCGACGCCTGGAGGGCCCTCCACCGGGCGATCGGCAGTATACTCTCTACTCAGCCCCCCATAGAGCTCACTCCCGCATTAACTTTTTTTTCACTAACAACTCTACACTCTGAGTGATATGTGAGGCACAGATACTCCCGATATCATGGTCGGACCACGCCCCTATCTTACTTACACTAGACCTGGGTTCCCCTGTTCAGAGGCCCTATAACTGGAAACGAAATACCTTCCTCCTCCAGCATCTACCGTCTAAGACGGAACTCACCTCCACCCTTCAACTCTATTTTGTGGAGAACAACACCACTAACATCTCCACCTCCACGCTCTGGGAAGCCCATAAGGCGGTCCTTCGAGGTAAATGTATAGCATTGTCTGCCGCCTTGAAAAAGAATGCATTGGCCACCAAACAGAGAACTGAGAGAGAACTTGAGGTCCTAGAACGCCGACTACAACTTTCCCCTTCCATAGCCCTCCTTAAGAAAATCTTGAACCTCCGAACAACTCTGAGAGACCTGGCTTTGGGCCGGGTGGAAAAAGCCCTTGTCAGACTGCGGCAGGTCTATCACGACAGGGGCAACAAGGCCCATTCCCTACTAGTGAAGAAACTATGCGATACCCACCTTAAGATGACGCCCCACCAAATTCAGGACAGCTCGGGCTGCCTGCAGTCCCACCCCGGAGACATAGCTCGCACCTTTGCTGAATTCTATAAGAACCTTTACAACAATCCTGACATTCCCAGCGACCCACTACCCCCAGACATCTCCCTTAGAGATGTGCGAACAAGTGATGCACAGAGTAAGCATGTCAGGGACCTACCTGTGGGCTCCGACGAGTCCCTGTTGATCGCGCCCCAATTTCGCGTGTGTGCGCGCGCGCGCGTACACCTATCGTGCGCGCCCGTGCACGGCGCGCGTCTGCGTCACAGGGGCGCGCGCATGCGCGGCGGGAGCGTGCGCATGCGCACTAGCCGCTCTTCCCCTTTAAAAAGATCAGTAGCAGCAGTGACACCTTGCTGTCTGATCTACAGCTTTGTGTCCTGAAAACCCTGAAACCTGAAGTCTGTTTGAAACCTGATACCTGCTTACTTGTTGTAACCTGATACCTGCTCTACCCGATACCTGACCCGGCTCCGTCTGACTACCTGATTATCGTTACCGAACCCTGGCTTGACCCGACTCCGCTCTACTCTGCTGCCCATCGTTATCAGACCTATGCTTGAACTTTGACAACGTTACCTCCGCTACAAGAGTGACTTTCGGGTGATCCGTCCATCTGACCCTTGTTGACTGCATACCCGCTCCTGTCTTGCATCTGACCCGGCTCGTCCACCAGTTCCGCTATCCGGTTCCAGTGGCCCTCCAGAGACGCTGTCTCCTCCACTGCCTGTCCGCAAGACTTCCATTCCGATCGGTCTGCTGTCATCCCAAGCACTCCTACCCCGCCGTGCTCCCGGACTTGCTGTCCCCACTCCAGCAGTCCCTGAACCCGGGTGGTAAGAGGGGCTCTTTCCTGCATACGAGGCTCTATCCACGAGGTACGTAACAAAGCAGTTGGTTCAAGAAAGTGACGAGGATTCAGTTTCTGAAAACCTTACATTGGGTTTGGTAGATTTTCACCATACTTGTGAGTCTGAACTATCACAAAGTAAGAAACTTGGAAATACAGAATTGACAAGTAATGATTTCCATCTAGCGCACCAAAGGGAAGAAAAAACGCCTAGTACATCGGTTTTTCAGAGGTCATATGCGTCAGACTTTAGTCCAGTTCATAGAAGAACAGATTTTTTTGGGTGTCACCTTGCTTTGGAGGATTTCAGTCTTGGTGTGTTTACATCTGAAGAGGGCATCCACATGGATGATCCATTGCAGAGCACAGTGTTATCAGCTCTTGGTATTGGTTATGACTTGCTGAGTTCTTCAGGGATGGAGCCATCGAGGGAAACCTTTGTGTCCATTGAAAAACCAATTAAGGTTTTGCATGGTTTACAACTGAAAATGAGTATATTACAGAGCAAGGAACACCCTCTTATGTACCTCAGCCGAAATTTGAAGACCAATAGGAGAATAAATAGGTGGTTCCTGGCCCTTCAGGAATTTAGTTTTGTCGTAACGCATCGGCCCGGTGTTAAAATGGGGAATGCAGATGGTTTGTCCCAAGTGCATGCGTGCCTGGCAACCTGTGTCCCAACCCTAGGGTTGAAACAAGAAGGGGGGGTATGTGACAGGAAGTCAGGTAAACCTGTGTGTGTTGTCCCAGACGGGAGATACTTTTCTGCCTTGCTTAGACAATACACCAATTAATATTGGACGTCGGCTGCAGAGATGGCCAGAGGGGTTTGGGGTGTTAAAAGGTTTCAGCTGTTCAGAATTAAGCAATTAAAGCCCCTATAAAGACAGCCTTATGGCCCGTACACACGATCCGAATATCGTACGACGGATCGTACAACTTTTTTCGCTTAATAGTCGCAAGTAAAATGAAATAGGTTATTAAAGTCACGAAAATTCTCGTACGACAGAAAAAAAATCGGAAGTGATGTCATGTGTTGTAATGCATTTGTATTGTATTGTCAGACGACAACTGTACTGACTAAACGAAAATCGTACGATCTGACATCGTACGGGGAAAATTTTCGCGCTTGTCCGATCTAATAATATCGGATGAACGGTCGTGATCGGCTCTCGAAAGTAGTGTACACACGATCCGAAAATCGTACGATGGTTTTCGTCCGATATTCGGATCGTGTGTACGGGCCATAAGGATGACGACTGATTGCTGCATCCTGAGGCTTTGGGGAGTTAAGGAGCAGTCACAAACAGTACTGAAGAGGTGAGGTGCTGATGGATATTTCCGTGTGAGAAATATCAAAGAGACTTTTTGTTTTCTGCTGTAGGACCAGCAGTGTCTGCCCAGCAGTAGGCTGTGCCAGACTCCATAGGTAGGTTCCTGTGTTGGGAAGGTAGACGCCCCAAGTGGCAAGGGTTTATTTTATGTTTTGTTTTGTTTATGCTGTTTTGATGCTTGCACGTATATCCAGCAATATGGAAAAATAAACCATATCATTTGTTTTCAATCATCCTCATCTGCCTTTTTGTACAGTTCAGTGTGTAGTGAACCCATCCAGGGGGGTCACACACACACCCGCTACCGAGCAAATCCCTCACACACCCGAAAGGTAATTCATTTGGTGGATGTGGCGAACAGGGAAAATACTGCGTCCCTGCTTTTAAGCCTGGATGCCGAGAAGGCCTTTGACCAACTTGGGTGGCCATTCATGTTCGCCACATTACGTCACGTGGGGATCCAGGGCCCATTCCTGAGTGCGATCCCTCATCTCTACTCCGACCCCTCCTCCCAGGTCAAGACACCCTTTGCCCTCTCACCTTCCTTCCTCATTACCAACGGCACCCGACAGGGGTGTCCACTCTCACCCCTACTATTCGCACTTTGTGTTGAACCGTTAGCAGCCACTATTAGGGGCAACCCGTTCATTCGGGGGTTCTCAGTCCGGGGCAGGGAATTTAAAATTTCTCTGTTCGTGGACGACGTTATCCTCTCCCTGACGCAACCTAGGATTTCCCTCCCGAACCTTCATGCAGAGTTGGTCCGGTATGGAGCTCAGGCTACAAAATTAACACCTCCAAGTCGGAGGCCCTCCCAATTAATATCTCGGGAGCGGAGATCGCTCATCTGCGGGCCAACTTCTCCTATCAATGGAAAACAACCTCCCTGAAATACCTGGGGATACACATTACTCCAAGTTTCACCACCTTGTACCAGGAAAACTTCCCTCCCCTATTCCGCTCAATAAGATCCTTGCTGACGCAGTGGAAAAAACACCATATCTCCTTGCTCGGCCAGATCACCTCAATTAAAATGACGATACTCCCGAAGCTTTTTTTACCTTTTTCAAACGTTACCTATCCCTGTCTCCTACAAACACTTGAGAAAGCTTCAGTTCGATCTACTTAAATTAACCTGGAATCATAAAAGACATAAAGTTCCCCAGACGGTGCTCATGGCAGCACGCTCAGACGGAGACCTTGCGTTTCCTAACCTGGTTAAGTACTACCAGGCCAATCAACTCCGTGCAATTGCTTCTTGGTTTACTCAGCGGTCCTACAACAAGTGGACGGAGATCGAAAAACTGTGGTTGGCCCCTAATAACCTGCTTTGGAGTGCAGATGTGGAGGTCCCCTCTGAACGCTTGCTGGGCTCTGTCACAACTCCGACGACTCTGGTGTCGGCTGTCACGACCCTGTGGACTGTCCTCGGAGCGTTCGCTCTTGACCTCATTCATGTATAACCCCAAGGTGCCAGATAGCCTCACTCACCAAATGTCACATCCATGGACATCCCGGAATCTGTTCCACTTTGGGAATCTAGTGGATCCCCTGTCTCGCAAACTGATTCCCTTCTCTAGCCTCCAAACTAAATTTGATCTCCCTCGGCAGGTGTTCTACAGCTATTTGCAATTTCGCCATTACGCCCTGTCCATAGCACCTGACCTGCAATTCTCCCCTCCGACTCCTTTCGAACGGCTGGTCTTGGCCGGTTCGACCCAGAAAGGCCTAATTTCTGATATTTACAAAATTCTTAATGCCTATATCCTAGAAACACAAGGTAAACACTCTTATATGATCCGCTGGGAAAAAGCCCTTAACGAGGTAATACCCATAGAGCAATGGCGGACTATTTGGTCCCAGGCAGCTAAGAGTTCCCTTTGTACCCTGTACAAAGAAAAATAGGATTTTTTATGACAGCTTACCTGTAAAATCCTTTTCTTGGAGTACATCACGGGACACAGAGCGGCAATCCATTACTATGTGGTTATAGAGTCTACCTTCAGGTGTGGACACTGGTGTAATTAACTACACAGGAAGTTCCCTCCCTATATAACCCCTCCCATACTGGGAGCTCCTCAGTTTTTGTAGCAAAGCAATAAGTGTCCCAATATCCCCAAACAAGAGGGGCGGGAGCTCTGTGTCCCGTGATGTACTCCAAGAAAAGGATTTTACAGGTAAGCTGTCATAAAAAATCCTATTTTCTTTATCGTACATCACGGGACACAGAGCGGCAATCCATTACTATGTGGGATGTCCGAAAGCAATGCTTACTGAGGGGAGGGAGACACAAACAACGCAGGCCGCCATCAGATGTGAGGATCTATAATGCTGCCAGATGCATACTGCGCCAAAAAGCTGCATCCTTTTGCCCTCCTATGTACATCTGACAAGAATCAGTGAACCTAAGCACAGACGCCAAGTTGCAGCCCTGAAAATCTGCGTCATAAAGGCTCGGTAAAGCATCGCGCATAAAGCGCTTACTATCCTGGTACGGAGCACCCCCCCCCCCAAGAAACAGGGGGAGTCCCACTCTCCGAACCACAAGCCTGAATAATACCCTGATGAATCAATCTTGAAAACAGTTGATTTTAGACGCTGCCTGCCCCTTCCTGGGGCCTCCTGGTAGCGCAATAACATCAGCTTTCCGTATCCGAGCAGCCGCTTCAGATAGGCCTTGACCCTTCTACTCCAAAGGAGAGAGTGTAACCATTTTAATAGCTGAACTGAACACTGCCTGCCCACATCTAGGGTCTTCTGGCAGCACAATAAACACTTCAGATTTCTATATCTGAACCTTCAGATAGATATTTAACTGCTCTCATCTCTACTGAGAGAAAGCAATAACCTTTCCTTCCGAAAACAAGGTTTTGAAAAAGGGGGAGGTAAGAATATCTAGATTCAAATGAACACTAGATCCTTCTAGTAAATAAGGCTGGGTGAGGATTAACATCACCCTACTAGTAAGAATAAGTATGGTTTTATACCAAGAGGTTGCCAATACTGAAACTCTCTTGGAGGCTACCACAACCAAGAACACCAATTCCCTTGTTAAAGGCTGAAGGGAAATATGGTGCATCGGCCCACAGAGCTGACCCTGTAAGCCGACAAAACTAGAGCCAATCCTCCAAGCACAAGGGCGACTAAACTGGTGGACTTATGCGCGTCACCCCTTGTATAATGGCTCGGAACAAAGTGTGAAGCAAGCGACCTTTGGAGGCAAGGCCGAGATCGGATCCTTGATGTAACTTAAGGCTGGCTCCGTCTCCTTTCCAAATGCAGGAAGGCAGGAATTTTATCTTTGACAAACTTCCAAGGATGCCACCATCTGTTTCATACCAGGAACATGGGCTCTCCCGATCCTGGGATATCTGGTCCTGGAGGCCAGCCTTCCTGTATGAATCAAGGAAGTGCCGTTGATTCTAAAAACCCTGATCCTGAAAAATGTGGGCTAAAATAGCCAGACCATTAATTCACCTGTTGCACGACAGGATGCAATACCCCCTTCGAAGTAGGCCTGGACAAGATGTAAGGAACCGTGGGTCCTCTACTACCACCCCTACTGTCCCTGCACAGAAAAAGGTCGTCAGGGCTATGCCAAAGTAATCAGGCCAGCTTCCGCCATCCTCTAATGTTGCATGGAAGCCACAAACGCCACGGCACTGGGGGGAGAGACATAACCAGTGACCACTGGTCCCACCAGATTACTAACACATCTGCCCCGCATGCGGGTGGATCCCTTGTCCTTGACCTCAAGCTGTTCAATTTCTTGTTGAGCCTGGACGCCAATACCTCTTATGTACAGGGTACTATTTCTGTGGCCCTTGGTCAGGAAAACAGTCGGGGTGTAGAGGTCCTTCTCCTGGAGACCCTTGTTGACGGCTACAGCGAATCGCCTGCCAATTCTGCATTTCATGAAATGACGAATGTCAATAGGCAAGGCACAAGCTCCTCCTTGGTAAATTAAGTAAATCACTTAATATGGTATAGTCTGATTGAACTCTGACCGAACCAACCAGCCCCTGAACGTTCAGGCCCCTAAGCCAGATGCTCCATCGGTAGCTCTAGCTGACAGATAAGGCTCCCTTGGAGCTCGACTACTTCCTCTGGGCCAAGGTCTCTTCCTGACCTGGCAAACCCTTTAGTTAAGAACCACCAAGAGGAATTCCAGCCTATCTCTGGGACTGGTTCTTTGGATAATGCTAGGTCAAGATCCACTCCTTCTAGGCCAACACAATACTGTTTATAACAGTCCTGAATAAAAGTATAGGGAACTGTCTTGAATGAAGCAGCATCTTCTCTAGTGCCTTAAGCAGAAGGCCAAAAGTAAGGAACTGTTCCTTGCCGTTACCACCTAGACCAGCTTTCTTATAGCGATGGTCTTGTACAGGCCAAAAAGTACTCTCCTGGTGCAAAACATACCCAGCTTCTTGTCAATGAAGAATGTATCTTTAGACTGGAATCCTAACCCAGGAGATCCAGATACCTGACCATGCTGGACACCCTTAGGTCCAGCCATGCTGCTGACTGATCCATTAGCAGGAGTCTGCTTCCGTATGCCATTACTGCTATACCCTGGGCCTACAGACCTGCTAGAGGCGGGCCCTAGCACCCTGACAACCCAGACACGGAGGCTAACCCAAAAGGGCAAGACCACCAACTGGAGATAGTGCTGTTCCCCTGCACAACGCAGACAACCTCTGCAGTCCCAAGTAAATAAACACATATGCAACTGGCTCCCCATATGTGTATGTGGCAAGTGTTAAAGCCATATGCCTCAATGGAGGCGTGTGTACATGGCAGTGTGTGTTCATGGAAGCATGAAATCATATAAATATGTCTCACGCCAAACATGCATATAGCATGTGTGCTCTGGAACGAGCATCCTTGCAAGCAAGCAAGCATGTGCTATAAACGTGTTATGCAACAATGTGCAACATGAACCCATGCAGACACGTATCTCTATGCAAACACAAGGCATCCTGTATTGCTTAATTAAGCCACCATGTGCAACTTTAAAGTAACCATGCATGCGATTCAGCATCTTCCATACGATCAACATCTTATGCATTTTAAGCACTACTGTGCGGACAAGAACCCTTGTGTGACCAAGCACCCCTGTGCGTTCCAACATCCTTATGCACCCAAGCATCTTAATGCGACTTTAGGCATTTCTGTGAAACAAGCCTCTCTATGTGATCAAGTATCCCTGGGTAATCCAGGACTCTGTTGATCCAACAACCATGTGTGATCCAGCTTCTTTTTGCATTCAAGCATCTTTAAGCGATCCCTTTAGGCCTTGAGTAATCCAGGACTTGGGTGATCGGGTAATCCTGTGTGATTCAGCATTTTTATGCCTTCAGGCCTCTTTATGCGATTCTAGGCATTTCTCGATTCTAGGCATTTCTGTGGGAACAAGCCTCTTTGCGTGACCAAATATCCTTGGGGAATCAAGGACTTGGGTGATCATGTAATCCTGTGTGATTCAACCTTTTTATGCATACAAGCATCCTTTATGCGATTCAGCATTTTTATGCATACAAGCATCTTTATGCGACTTTAGGTACTTTTGTGGAAACAAGCCTATTTGTGTGACCAAACATCCTTGGGTAATCCAGGACGCTGATGATCAGTTAACCATGTGTGATCCAGCATCTTTTTTGCATCCAAGCAACTTTATGCGATTTTAGGCCTTTCTGTGGAAACAAACCTCTTCTGTGTAACCAAACATCCTTGGGGGAAACAAGGACTTGGGTGATCAGGTAATCATGTGTGATTCAGCATTTTTATGCATACAAGCATCTTTATGCGACTTTAGGTACCTTTGTGGAAACAAGCCTATTTGTGTGACCAAACATCCTTGGGTAATCATGTGTGATTCAGCATTTTTATGCCTACAAACGTCTTTATGCGATTCAGCATTACAAGCATCTTTTATGCGACCTCTTTTGTGGAAACATGCAGCACCATATAGACAGAAACATGTATGTTTATGCGATCCACAATAGAATCTGCTCTGTTACTTGTTTTTATCCCACATGCATTCCAAACTCATGTATGTTATGCAACATGCGGACTGGTAAAGAGGAAATTATCCTCTGCAGATGTGTGTTTCCTCAATTAAGAGACATTAGCAATGTGTGCCCGCAACTGTGCATCCCTCCGATGCATTTGGTTAGCCTGAAGCCGACACCAGGCTGAGGATTATATGGAGGTCTTACTAGCCACCTATAGGAAAACCTCTCTTTACACTCTAAGGAGAAGATAGAGGTGTAATCAGAACCTGTAGGGCTTTTGATAGCTTCTCCTTGTTAGGCTGCAGCTCCTGTCTCCTGTCCTCTGACAGTGAAACTTTTAGCCCCAAGCTTTCTAATCCCTTTGTTTCAGGATTAAAGCAGGAAAAGGGGGACACCCCCTTTTTTTTTTTCTTGCAAAACACAAAACACATGCAGAGTGATTGCAATGTTGGGGGAAGGCTGCATTGCCTGACAGGTCTGATGGCTCAATCTATGAGCTGTTTAAGTCTCTTCAGAGGAGAATAAGGGTCCACCAGGTTCAGGTGGCGATCCCTCTTTATATTCCTACCCCTGACCTTATTCAATGGGGAGACCAAGTCCTAAGCTAAAGCAGAGGCACTTAACCCAGGTGCATCAAATAGCTGAATTTAGTCTGACACAATGCCTGCTCATCTGCACAGCTAGATGCGAGTAGGCGTCTTAGATGAATCTGTATCCAACGCACACAAGGTGCTTACGTTTGTGTCCCCCTAGCTTTACAGAGCTCTGACGTCCGGGCCCTTTGAAGAGCCTTCTCTGCGACTGCACTAAGCCGGTGAGCACGTGCAACATGGTAGAGCCTGAAGCGGAGGAAGTGGGACACAATAGATCAGCTAACACTTAAGCTTCCATTTTCTGGAAAGCATGGTAAGCAAAAACATCAGGCATGTCTTTTACTGCCCATAGTAGTGGAAACACAGATAAGACTTGCAACTACTCACGGAAGACAATCCTTTGTATAGGATTAAGGGCATATTTTTTTTAATTTTTTTTATTTATGTACCGGCCCCTTCAAGGGGAGATATATAGGTACTGCAGCCATCCTGTCTAACAGACATGGTGGGCCAGGCTGCATGCCGGCTAGGGGAGGTATATGGGTGCCCTGAGCCATCCTGTCTCAGAAGACATAGTGGTTTACATTGCCCATGCATAGAAGCATAATATAGGCGAGACCCAAGTCCCCCACGGAGGACCTACTGTCGAACCAAGTCCCGTAGGCCCTCCTCTTACCTTCTCCACGCTGCAGGGTATTGCCAAGCAAGAGGCCCAATCTTCCCCCTTCACCGTGGGTATTGTCCTAGACCTTCAGGGACCGGGGTCCATGGCAGGAACACCAACTCCCCTGGACCTATATAGCATCCTGGCAGCAGAAAAAACATTTGGTCCTTAGAAGGCACAAAGTTCTGGAACCCAGGATCCAGCCCTCCGCAGAGAGGCATTATAGGCTAAACCTCGTTCTTCGTACCGAGGCCCGGGTACCGTCCACTTTGGCTATGAAGCACCTTGGACGGATCCGGATTTATGGAGGTTTTTTACATCCAGCATGGATCCCTCCAGTGGAGCTCCTAAGAGCACATGTTCACTCGTGACCAACACCTTAGACACTGATGAAAAAACTGAGGAGCTCCCAGTATGGGAGGGGTTATATAGGGAGGGAACTTCCTGTGTAGTTAATTACACCAGTGTCCAGGGAGACAGGGGCTCCCTCTTTCACATTTACTGGAGTTGCCCAATTATTGCCCCCTACTGGACCATGGTACAGTGTTTGTTGGGCCGCCTCTTAGATACGCAGGTCCCCATGTCTCCCAAATTCTTCCTGTTGGGCTCATCTCCCCTGAGAACCGCCACACCTTACAAAAAGCTGACACGCCATATCCTCACAGCTGCCCGCTGCCTTATAGCCCTAAATTGGAAAAGTGGATCTCCCCCTACCCCAGAGGCCCTGCACGCTAGGATCAAAGATGTGGAGCTGATGGAGAGAATGACTGCCCGGATACAAAACAGATTGGAGGCCCACGACAGTGTTTGGGAGCCGTGTCGCCTTCGGGAGGATCTGCCGTGACCAGGTACATGAGCCAACTCGATGACCCTTTCCTCTTCTTCCCTCTCTACCCCTCAATTTATTTTTTCCGTTTCTTCTTTCTGTCTCCCTCCTATCAGGAGTACCCTTGTAACTCCACTCATGTTTAACGTCTTGCAGTGTACTGTTATATGTTACTAGGATACAGCTTCCTCGACCTCAGCTCTGTGCTTGCTAGTGTCTAGGAGCGTGAAGACGGTCCACATTGATCATTACCTGAATACCTGTATCACAGGTAGATATGTGCCTTACCTCCTTATGCTGTACCATATGTTCCTGTATGTTGTAAGCAATATTTCTCCCTCGTCTTCCAGGACGGCACTGTGAGAGTAGACTGGCTCACCTGACAGGAAACACAATCAAAAATGAAGTTTAAAAGGCCCCACCCCTCCCGTGTGCCTCAGTTCTGATTGTGTTTCCCTTTCAGCGAAACGTTTATTTTTTTCTTATGACCTAAAGCCTGGGGCTGGTGGTCCCCCCCCCGGAGCCCGGACCGCAGGTACTGGGTGCCGTTGGGTCCGGTGTAGCTTGCTACCCCCCGGGGGGTTTCCCCTTCATCTTAGTCCAGGGGGGAACAGGAGAAGTCACAGACTCCCCTGGACGCCGGAGCCTCCTAGGAGGGCAGGGCTCTCCAGTGCTCCGAAGAGGCCACATCCTCTCTCCCCCCGCCTGGTTCCTACCTTGGAGGTTGGGCGAAGGCCTCCCCCTTCCTGCTGGCTCCGTCCGGGGGTTCGCCGGACCGCATGGCGGGTGGTTAGGCGCCGCTCCGAGCGGCGCCATTAGCATCCGGGCGCCTGTTGATGACGCGCACGGCGCCGTGACGTCATTCCGCTCCCGCGCGGCAAGATGGCGGCCCCCACCGGACAGACGCTGCAGGCGATCGGGGCACACGATAAAGCAGCCAGGGAGATAGAGGGGCCTGGCGGTCTCAGAGCGTATCCATGGAAGACCTCTCCTCGGCACACGCGACTATGGAGGAGGACCGTCGTTTTCCTATGGCTGCAGAGGAAACCACCAAGGGTGAGTCTTTCCTTTTTCATAGGGGGTTTGTTGTTGTTCCCCCCCCCCTCCCCTAATCCTGAGAGGTGAAGGCTAATGGGCATACGTTTCTCCCTGATATGTTTAGGTGAAGACCCTGTTGCCCAGGGGGAGGCCAGCAGAGTGGCTAAGCCTCCTAAACGTGTTAGGAGATGTGGCAATTGCAATGACAAATTACCAGTTGAGCATAACAAGCCATTTTGTTCTAAGTGCATCTGTAAGCTTACAGGGAAGGAAACCTCACAGATCATGAAGCAATTTCTCTCGGTTCAGACCGAAATGCTATCTACCCTAAAGGAGTTTCAATCTTCCCTAAGTAGAAAGAACATTGATTCTCCGGTTCCGGGCCCCTCCTCCCAGGAATCCTCTTCAACCTCTCGTCCGTTTGTACCACTACAGGCTCGTAGAGTGTACCCCTCGGATTCTGAGGAGTCCGAGTTAGCCTTACGTAGTGAATCCCTGGTTGACAGCCAGGCAGAGGAGGAGGAAGAGGAGGAGGAGGATACCAGGACAGGAAAGTATATGTTTCCTACTGATGATATGGAGGGTCTTTTAGCGGCTGTCTATGCTACAGAGCACATTCAAGAACCAGCAGAGCAGGTCTCAGCCCAGGACAGGATGTACAGGGGTTTAATAAAACCTCAAACCATGACCATCCCGGTCCATCAGTCACTAAAGGACATTATCCTCAGGGAGTGGGCAGAACCTGAAAAGAGCTTACCTAGTTTCAAAACTTGGAAACGCCGCTGTCCCTTTAAAACGGAGGTAGTAGACACCTTTTTTAAGGTCCCTAAGCTTGATGCCTCCTTGGCACAGGTCTCAAAACAGTCAGACCTTTCCTTTGAGGACTCAGGCAGTTTAAAGGATGCCATGGATAGGTGTACCGACACTTCTCTCCGTAGGGCTTGGGAAGCCAATGCAGCCTCCCTTGGTCCTGCATTGGCCTCAGCCTGCGTGGCAAGAAATGCCGACGCCTGGACTTCCAAACTTCTAGACCATATCCCCAATTCTTCCAAGACTAAGGAGATACGAGATTCCCTCCAACTTATTAGCGGGGCAGTGGCCTACCTGGCAGACGCAGCGGTAGAAACCATTCGCGCCTCAGCCAAGACTGGGGCACTTATTAATGCCTCTAGGAGGGCCGTCTGGCTAAAGACTTGGAGAGGTGATCTTGCTTCAAAACGCCGCCTTTGTGCTCTCCCCTTCAAGGGTTCCCTCTTGTTTGGGGAAGCCTTAGATCAGGCTTTGTCCAGGTCTTCTGAGAAGGGGAATAAGTTCCCTTCAAAACCTAGGCAGAGTAGGAAGCGGTCCTTTCGTCCCAGCCAGAGAAAGATTCCGGCCCCGGACAAAGGACAATCCACCAGTCGTCGTTGGCCCTTTGGTAAGGATAGACCAAAGGGGGGGATCCTTTTTGCCAATCCCAAACCATCCGGAAAGGACACCAAGTGACGGGAAGGTGGGGGGCAGGCTCGCCAGGTTTCTTCCAGCCTGGGAGAACATAACCCAGAGTCCCCATGTCCTGCAGATAATCAGGGAGGGTTACCACTTAGAGTTCAGAGAGCTCCCCCCCCCGGCCTTTCTCCTCACCCACCTCCCAAGGGACTCCAGCAAAGCTGTAGGCCTCTCCCAGAATATTACAAGTCTGGCGGAACAGGGGGTCATAATCCCAGTCCCGCCAGACCAACAAGGTCAGGGAGTATACTCCCACATTTTTGTGGTTCCCAAGCCGGACGGCAAGTTCAGACTGATAATCAATCTGAGACCTCTGAACTCCCATCTCCTCTACAAAAGATTCCGGATGGAAAGCGTTCACAGCCTCAGGAGTCTTTTGTTAGAGGGCGTCTTTATGGCAACCATAGATTTGAGGGACGCCTACCTGCATGTCCCGATTTTTTCGGGACATCAGAGGTTTCTGAGATTTGCCCTCGCCTCCGCACAGGGAATTCAGCACTGGCAGTTTGCTGCCCTCCCTTTTGGTCTGGCCTCCAGCCCAAGGGTATTTACGAAGATCCTGGCGGAGGTAATGGCTCATCTACATCTGAAGGGGATCTCCCTCGTCCCCTATTTAGACGATCTCCTGCTTTTCAGCCCAAGTCAGGATCAGCTCCTTTCGGACCTGACCGTCGTCATGACCACTCTGGAGACGCTTGGTTGGATAATCAACAAGCAAAAGTCCTCCCTTCTACCGGAACAGCGGAAGGTATACCTGGGGGTTATCATAGATTCCCGGGAGAAGAAACTTTTTCTTCCCCAAGAGAAGTTCCAGAGGCTTGTGACGACGATCGGGTCTTTAGTGGCTGCAGAAAATCCCTCCCTCAGAGAGATCATGAAGCTGTTGGGTCAGATGACCGCTTGCATTCCAGCGGTCCCCTGGGCCCAACTACACACAAGACCACTTCAGAGGTTCCTCCTCTCCACCTGGAACGGAAAGGAGGACACTCTCGATTCCCGGGTCAGGGTTCCGATCCTAGTCAAGGACTCCCTAGAGTGGTGGCTCCACCACCAAAACCTCTTGAAGGGCCGTCCGTGGAGTCAGACCGATCCACTGAAGGTCACTACGGACGCCAGTGCTTGGGGTTGGGGAGCCCATGTACAAGAACTACGGGCTCAGGGATCCTGGGATCATCATCAAAGACGGACCTCCTCCAACTATCGAGAATTACTGGCAGTGGGAGAAGCTCTGAGGGCGTTCGAAGGAAGAATTCAGGACAAGGATGTCCTGGTCCTTTCCGACAATGCTACAACAGTCGCCTTTCTCAACAGACAGGGGGGCACCAAGTCCCAGTCCCTCCTGACACTCTCCCTGGAGATCTTGGGTTGGGCGGAACAGAGAGTACCCTCTATTCAGGCAATCCACATAAGAGGAGCCACCAATTTGGAGGCCGACTTTCTGAGTCGTCAACCCGTTTGTCAGGGAGAGTGGGAATTATGCCAAAAGACCTTCGACTGGATCTGTCGGCGGTTCGGGGTCCCGGACATAGATCTTTTTTCCTGCAGGAAAAACAGAAAGGTGAACAAATTCTTTTCCCTGGTACAGGGACCGGGTTCCCAGGGGGTGGATGCGCTGGCCCAGGACTGGGATTTCCGTCTGGCTTACGCTTTTCCCCCGCTGAATCTGATCCCAAGGATCTTACAAAAGCTGGCCTCCGCGGAGACAAAATTAATCTTAATCGCTCCTTGGTGGCCCCGGAGATCCTGGTTTCCCATTCTGAAGCTCTGGTCTCTAGCCCCCCCGCTTCCCCTGCCTCTCCGAGCGGATCTCCTGCGGCAAGGGCCGATCTTTCATGCGAACCCAGGTTTCTTCAGCCTGACGGCATGGCTATTGAAAGGCGGAACTTGCAACAGAAGGGCTGCTCGGATAGAGTCATAGATACCCTACTATCCAGCCACAAGAAAGTCACCAGACACATCTACACAAAGGTCTGGACAGTCTTTTGGCGTTGGTGCACCGCTAAGCGGATCTCTTCTCCCAAAACTCCCGACATCCTGGAGTTTCTTCAGGATGGCGTGGAATTAGGCTTAGCTACTAGAACTCTAAGAGTCCAGGTGGCAGCTTTATCATATTTTTTGGAGAAGAGCCTCTCAGCGGAACCCCTCATCAAGAGGTTCCTGACAGCCAGGGACAGACTTTCTCCTATGCAGGTTTCCAGGGTTCCCTCATGGGACCTCCCCCTGGTCCTGGAACAGCTGACTAAGGCACCATTTGAGCCTATAGACAGCATTTCTATAAAATTTCTTACGATTAAATTTACTTTTTTGTTAGCCATCACGTCTGCCAAGAGAGTTGGAGACTTGCATGCTTTTTCTATCAAAGAACCCTTTCTGCGGGTTTTTGAAGATAGGGTTATTTTGACTCAGGATCCTCTGTACCTTCCCAAGGTGGCAACCAGGTTTCATAGGTCTCAGGAAGTTATACTTCCTTCTTTTTGCGCAAATCCCAGCAATGAAAAGGAAACCACTTTCCATTGCCTGGACGTAAGACGCTGCCTTTTAGTTTACCTAGAGAGGGTTAGAGAGTTCAGATCTTCCCCTCACCTTTTAGTTAATTTTTCAGGGCAGAAGAAAGGCCAACAGGCAACTAAAGCTTCCATCTCCAGATGGATTAGGCAGGCTATCTCTTTGTCATACACACAGGCAGGTAAACCACTTCCTGTTATTAAGGCTCATTCCACGCGTTCTCTGGCAACCTCCTGGGCAGAAAGGGCAGGAGCTTCCATAGAGCAGATCTGTAGAGCGGCAACCTGGTCCAGCCGGAATACGTTCATCAGGCATTATAGAGTCGAACTACTGTCTCCTCAAGACCTGAGTTTTGGTAGGAAGGTCTTACAGACGGTGGTCCCGCCCTAAGGTAGGCCTGAGGATTACTTGCTTTTCTCTCACAGTGCCGTCCTGGAAGACGAGGGAGAAAGTACCAGTTACTTACCGGTAGCTGGATTTCTACGATGTCTTACAGGACGGCAGGCCTACTTCCCTCCCTTTTACTTCTATCTATTTTCCTCCTTTTTTCTGGGTCTCTGTTTATACCGTGTTCTAAAGAGCGGTTACTTATCTTAAACTGAGGCACACGGGAGGGGTGGGGCCTTTTAAACTTCATTTTTGATTGTGTTTCCTGTCAGGTGAGCCAGTCTACTCTCACAGTGCCGTCCTGTAAGACATCGTAGAAATCCAGCTACCGGTAAGTAACTGGTACTTTTGTTTTCAATAAAAAGTTATTTGAGAAAAATTTAATTTGGGTACAATGTTACATGACCGCGCAATTGTCATTCAAAATGTTTCAGCGCTGAAAGCTGAAAATTGCCCTGGTATTGAAGTGGTTAAACGAGGGAGACATTGAAAAAAAAAAAAACACAAACAGGCGACATTGTGAGATAAAAATACATGTAATTACATAAATCTGTACAAGTGTGAAACATTTACACTGGTTTAGGATCCTCTTAAAAGGACAATTTACTATGAACACCATTGGTCTGTCCATCAAATGACCAGCAGCTGGGAATTCACCCAGGAGATGTGTTGCCACAGCTCCCCCTGGATGTCAACTTTGGGAATGCAGTCCAATGTTCAAAACAATTCTCCCTTTTTGGAAAATCCGGAAACGTCAGGTCAGTCTAAAATTTCTGTAAGAATTTCAGCACCATGTCCCTGAGCCGAACCCGGAGTCGCTCGTCGTGCTCGCAGATGATGTGGGTGGAGTCCTCCTCGAACTGGATGAGAGTATCGGCCTCTTGCAAGTGGACGATGTGACCCTTGGCGGTGTCCTCTATCTTCACATCGCTGAATCCGTGCTGCAATTGGAGGAGAGCAAGTCAGTACAATAAGACAGTGACAAGACTATTGGAGGAAGGAATTTACCAGCAACCAATAGCATTATCCTCCACTACAGACCAAAGATAGAACGTTCCAAAATATTCACTTCCTTGTACTTTTGTATGTTTAGGTCTTTTTTTTTAGTTACTGTGATGCAATTTGTTTTATGCAATTTGTTTTATACAATTTTTTCAAATCCAAGTAAAAAAAAAAAAAAATCACTAAATTATTATCTTTCTTGTACTTTTGTATGTTTATGTGTATTTTTTATTACTGTAATGTAATTTGTTTTGTGCATGTTTTTTTTCAAATCTAAGTAACAAACTAGTTAAAAAAAAGTAAAATGTAATTTGTTTTATGCATTTTTTTCAAATCCAAAAAAAAAATTATTGAACAAAATTGTATTTAAAAAAAATGTAATGTAATTTGTTTTATCCTTTTTTTTTTTATCTAGGTAAAAAAATAAAATAAATTAAAATGATTCACTTTCTTGTACTTTTGTATGTTTTATGTCTACTTTTTATTACTGTAATGTAATTTGTTTTATGCATTTTTTTAAAATCCAATAAAAAAAAATTATTGAACAACATTTTATTTAAAAAAAAATATTCACTTCCTTGTACTTTTGTATGTTTATTTTTTATTTATTTTGTGTTACTGTCATGTAATTTGTTTTATGCATTTTTTTTTCAAATCTGAATAATAAAAATTTCACAAAAAAAAAAAAAAAAAAAGAAGATTCACTTCCTCAGGTCTGGAAGAGCTTGCTTAACCCCTTTACCGCTATTGCCCCGTGGCTTTTTAACCACTTGCAGACCATATACTGTAAATATACGGTGCCAAGGCGGCTCTCCTGCGCAGGATCACGTACATGGGTGCTCAAAGTCCCATCATGCCTCAGCCTTTGGGAATTATATTTTTTCTGTCAGCCTTGCAATGCCTCATGTAATGCAATTTGACTTTTAGTTCCACAACAGCTGGAGGGCCACATGTTGTGCACCAATGTTGTACATAGTACAGGATCCTGCACTTCCCGGTTGGGAGTGCTCGCAGGTGCCGCCTGCGGCCCACTCTTGCAGTGATTAGACACAGTAGAAGCTGATTGGCGGGTAAGGCAGACTCGATGTCCGCCGGCACCCGCCAATGCTTTGGTACACTGACAGATAGGTGGTTTGTAAACAAGGCAGATCGCCGGTCTGTCACTAAAGAAAACATGGTATCCTGCATCTCTACTAAGTAGGGACTCCGATCCATGCCTTCCCCTTATACAACCACCTCCCCCACAGTAGTAAAGCACGCCCTAGGAACACATTTAACCCATTTGATCGCCTCTGATGCTAACCACTTCCTTGCCAGTGTCATTAGTACAATGACAGTGTATACTTTTAGAACTGATCACTGTATTGGTATCACTGGTCCTCCAAAAAGTGTCAGTTAGGCCCTTTTCACACTTGTGCGACTTTGTCCTGCGAATTAGGATTGCAAAATAGCCTGACAGGTCATACCCCACGACTTTCAATGAGTACCATTCATATCTGTGTGACTTCAAATTAGTCCCTGTACCACTACTACCCACTATGGGCACAGCTAGGGTACAGACCTGGGAATTCAGCACAGGGATGGTGGGAACCACTCATAATGGGCACAGCTGGTGTGTGCACCAAGGAATTCAGCACAGGGATGGTGGGAACCCCTCATAATGGGCACAGCTGGTATGTGGACCCAGGAATTCAGCACAGGGATGGTGGGAACCCCTCATAATGGGCACAGCAGGTGTACAGACCTGGGAACTCAGCACAGGGATGGTGGAAACCCCTCATAATGGGCACAGCAGCTGTACAGACCTGGGAACTCAGCACAGGGATGGTGGGAACCCCTCATAATGGGCACAGCTGGTATGTGGACCCAGGAATTCAGCACAGGGATGGTGGAAACCCCTCATAATGGGCACAGCAGGTGTACAGACCTAGGAACTGGGCACAGGGATGGTGGGAACCCCTCATAACAGGCACAGCAGGTGTACAGACCCAGGAACTCAACACAGGGATGGTGGGAACCCCTCATAATGGGCAGAGCAGGTGTACAGACCTGGGAACTGGGCACAGGGATGGTGGGAACCCCTTATAATGGGCACAGCAGGTGTGCAGACCTGGGAACTCAGCACAGGGATGGTGGGAACCCCTCATAATGGGCACAGCAGCTGTACAGACCTGGGAACTCAGCACAGGGATGGTGGGAACCCCTCATAATGGGCACAGCTGGTATGTGGACCCAGGAATTCAGCACAGGGATGGTGGAAACCCCTCATAATGGGCACAGCAGGTGTACAGACCTAGGAACTGGGCACAGGGATGGTGGGAACCCCTCATAACAGGCACAGCAGGTGTACAGACCCAGGAACTCAACACAGGGATGGTGGGAACCCCTCATAATGGGCAGAGCAGGTGTACAGACCTGGGAACTGGGCACAGGGATGGTGGGAACCCCTTATAATGGGCACAGCAGGTGTGCAGACCTGGGAACTCAGCACAGGGATGGTGGGAACCCCTCATAATGGGCACAGCAAAAATCTATGTAATCGTTTAAAAAAAGCAAAACAAGGCCAGTGCATCCAAGAGCAGTGGCATTTTGGCAGGAAAAACACTCGGTTTGTTTAGCAATTTATAAATTATTATTCTGGTCAATGAAATAAATAACACCGAAATGCTTGATGTGCCGAAATGCGTTATATGTAAGCATTTTGTAAGCCAAGACCACCACTGCCAGGAAGAAAGTATCTAGGAAAGAGATGGCAAGGGTGTACAGTGTGCATGAGGGTCTGCGGGCTTGACCCTGAGCCAGGATGTGTGTGTGTCTACTGAAACACACAGCACCAATCGGCTCCATCTTACCCCAGGATTTGGGTGACGGCAGCAGAATCTGGCAGCATTTTATGGGACAAACTGGTGGTTTTTTGAGGGGGAAATCTAGCGGGAACTGAAGGGCACAGTGGCGACAATTGATGGGCACAGTGGCGACAATTGATGGGCACAGTGGCGACAATTGATGGGCACAGTGGCGACAATTCATGGCATTACACAGTGGCTGCGTTAAATGGCATGGCACAGTGGCGACAATTGATGGGCACAGTGGCGACAATTGATGGGCACAGTGGCGACAATTGATGGCACAGTGGCGACAATTGATGGCACAGTGGCGACAATTGATGGCACATTGGCTGCGTTAAATGGCATGGCACAGTGGCTGCGTTAAATGGCATGGCACAGTGGCGACAATTGATGGCACAGTGGCGACAATTGATGGCACAGTGGCGACAATTGATGGCACAGTGGCGACAATTAATGGCAATTGATGGCATGGCACAGTGGCGGCAATTGATGGCATGGCACAGTGGCTGCAATTGGTGGGCACAGGTGAGGCTGCAATTGGTGGGCACAGGTGAGGCTGCAATTGGTGGGCACAGGTGAGGCTGCAATTGGTGAGCACAGGTGAGGCTGCAATTGATGTTTTTTTTTGTTTGTGCCCCCCAAAATTTCGAGCACCAACCGCCACTACCTATAACTAAGCCTTATTATAGGCTTACCTGTAGGTGTAAATCAAAAAGCAGACTTTACTACTGCTTTAACCCTTTACAACCACTGTAAATTCCAGCTGATGAGAAACACCAGGCTGGGAGGGAAGGCACACAGAATACAACTGGAGGTATTCCACTTACCTTCTCCAGGGTCTGTACAAATTGCTCAACGGGAATAGTTCCGCTCAGTAGAGCTTTGAATGGCTGGCTCTCTGGAGTTTCCTCTGTGGCTCGCTTCCTCTTCTTCCCCGACGGAGGTGGTGCTGCCTTCGGAGGAGGCTGATCAAGAAATCAAAGACACTTCTGTTATAATAGTGCATGGAGGTCAGTTTTTCCCACAGAAATATAATTCAAATTGGTAGAATCCAAAAGAACATGTTGTAGATATTATATAAAAGTAATATGGGGGCATCTAATAGCGCAACGTGTTTCGTGTCTATATTGCCACTCTTCAGGAGCAGATGCGGAGTAGATGTTTATAAAAGGTATTAAAGGTAAATATTAGAAGGAATAGTACAAGAGTAAGTCCCAGCCTCATACTTGTAGACCAGTGATGGCGAACCTTGGCACCCCAGGTGTTTTGGAACTACATTTCCCATGATGCTCAACTACACTACAGAGTGCATGAGCATCATGGGAAATGTAGTTCCAAAACATCTGGGGTACCAAGGTTCGCCATCACTGTTATAGACCAACCATGAGTCTGGGCACAAGCTGGTCCGCCCAGTCGGCCTTTGACCTCCACAACCCCTCCCCCGACTCATGGTTGGTCTGTACGTATGACTTCCTCTTGTACTATTCCTTTTTATTACCCTATCTAATAGTAACCTTTAATACTTTTATATGCATCTACACCTCATCTCCTTTTGAGGAGTGACAATAATGCCACGAAACGCGTTGTGATATTAAATGCCCCCCATATTACTTTCATATAATATCTACAACATGTTCTTTTGGATTCTACCAATTTTAAATATTTTTTTTTTTACTATGGAGACACACAACAATGATTCTGGCATTTCTATAATTTTACTACTGTGTTAACACTGTGTTGCTATGCCAATACAGTGGAACCATGTATTATGAGCATAATCCGTACCAGGAGAATGCTCGTAATCCAAATTCACTCGCATATCAAAGCAAGTTTCCCCAAAGAAGTCAATGGAAATGAAAATAATTATTTCCACATTGACTTCAATGGCATGCAATGCTGCATGTAGCCAGAGGTGGGGGGGGGTCGCCGGGGAGCCTCGGAAACACTTGGAAAGGCCCGAGGACAGCTCGGAAAGGCTTAGGAACGAAGTATTTCCGAGCATTCATGAACAGCTTTGCTCGGCTCCGGCGCCCCCCCCCCCACCTCCGGCCAAACGCGGTACTGCACACCACTGTGGCTTGGATCCTGCTCATTTGGGGGGACAACACTCGCAAACAGAGTCAGGATTTAAAAAAAGAACAATGCTTGTATTGCGAAACGCTTGTTAACCACTTAAAGACCCCCGCACGCACATATACGGCCACAACATGGCTCGTACAGGCACAAGGGCGTAAATTTACGTCCCCGCCTGAGTGCGGTTCGGGGGTCTCCCTACCTCTGGGAGCGATCCGGGATCTGCGGGCGGATGTCCGTGATATCCGCCCCCCCCCGCGATCGCTCCCAGCCAATGGGAGCGCGCTCCCAGCCTGTCACTTCCTCCTCCTGTGTTTACACAGGAAGGAGGAAATGATGTATTCTCTCATCGCAGCGCTGTTTCCCAGCGCTGCTGATGAGAGAAGACATCCACAGTAAGTGTGCACCAACACAACACTGACACACACTCACATAGGCATATTAACCCCTTGTGATCGCCCCCCCCCCACCCCCCTGTCACAGTGTTACTAAATGCAGTGATTTAATCACTGCATTTAGTGTCAGTGTGACAGGCACTGTAAAAAACAGTTAGTGTTAGGTTCAGGATAGCCCCCCCACCCCCCCTAATGAAGTTTTAACCCCCTGATCACCGCCCTAGTTAACCCTTTCACTCCCTATTGCCAGCGTCACTAAGCGATCATTTTTCTGATCGCTGTATTAGTGTCGCTGTTCCCGATAGGTAGCTATTTTTTTTTATTGCGATTTTTTTTTTTTACTAAAGACATGTGGATAAATAAATTTTGGCCTAAATGTTTGACTAAAATTTAGTTTATTTGATTTTTTTTTAACAAAAAGTAAAAAATAGTGTTTTTTTTTCAAAAATGTCGCTCTATTTTTGTATATAGCGCAAAAAATAAAAATCGCAGAGGTGATCAAATACCACCAAAAGAAAGCTCTATTTGTGGGAAGAAAAGGACGCAAATTTTGTTTGGGAGCCACGTCGCACGACCGCGCAATTGTCTGTTAAAGCGACGCAGTGCCGAATCGCAAAAACACCTTGGGTCATTTACCAGCGTATTGGTCCGGGTCTTAAGTGGTTAACCGCGTTACTTGCAATCTGAGGTTCAACTGTATGTTATTATATTACTATTTAATGGAATTAAAGTTTCATGGTTTTACTTCATTATATTGGAAATATTTTGTTACTAAGCAAGATAGATGGTCACAATTATGGTTTACCCACCAGACATCATTATGTTAAGTTGCCTCCCTGGTTGCATTTTCACACAAAGTCCCAAACCTTGCTCCTTTATACCTCAAATGTCAGGGATGGAGGTACATTTCAATGTCCTCATATAAAGTCCCAAACCCCCTTTTTTTTCTCACCTCCAGCACAATGACTGGCTATGTCCTTCTAAGCAGGGATATGTAGCCCTAATGTGCGGCTGCAATTCTTTAGGGGGCCCTGGCACATGGGGCCATCTAGATGCAGTGCACCTGGAAGGGACATGTGCAGTGTCCAGCTGTCAAAGTCTATAGCAGGCTGCGGCTACGAGACTGAATGCCGTATGTACTGGTACCGGCATTTAGGGATGAAGGACCACAACCTAGAATCTTTTGCGCTCCTGATCTTTATTCCTAAAGACGAATACCGCTCAGTAGAGTGTTCAGCCTCGTCCAACCATAGACTTTGACAACTTGACACGGCACCCGTCTCCCTCCCAAGACTGCCATAGACTTTGACAGACTACAGGCAGCGAGGCTTGAAGCTGCACCGCCCATCCTGGGTGCCCTTAACCCTGTGAAGATGCTGAGGAAACCAACTAGGTTGGTATTGGAAAAAAAAAATCAAATTCGGGTCTACTGTGTTGGCTTTCTGGGTTTTAACCAATACAGTACCCAAATGTAAGCTGCACATACGGTGACCCTCCCACACCAGTACTGTCCAGGTTGAACCCATAATGGGATGTAAGCCTTTTGAATCAGAATATTAATTTTCCTAACATGTTTTTCCATCTAGACCAGGGGTCTCCAAACTGTGGCCCGAGGGCCAGATGTGGCCCTTTGCTAGCCTTTATCTGGCCCTTGGGGCACTATTCCTCCCACTGACACCAACAAGGGGGCACCATTTCTTCTACTGATACCAATGATGGGATACTATTCCTCTTACAAATAAGGGGCACTACTATACCTTCTACTGATCACCAACATTGAGGCCATATTTATTCTCACTGATGCTGGGTTTAGGACATTTTCTGCCCCTGCAGGCCACAATCTGGCCCTCGTAAAGTCTCCAGGACAATAAACTGGCCCTTGGTTTGAAAAGTTTGGAGACCCCTGATCTAGACGATTACAGATAACCTGTTTTGACTTTTATCCTATATACATATTTTTCTTTATAGACTATGAAGTATCTGCTCCCGGTGAGTTGGATTTAGCGACGAAACGCGCCAAGATTTACAGGATGCTGCCTCCACCCTTTCAGGTCACCTGTGGCCAGGTGACAAGTGCACCCCGTTGGGGTCAGGGATGCACCACAGGGTAGTGAACCCTATAGCCGACAACTGCAATCTGAGAGGAAACGTGAACTCAAGATTCCCCAGAGCGCGAAGTCTAAGACCCAGCTTTGTGTTCACCAGAGCCTCTAGTGGTGAGGATGGTCTTCGCCGCAGCTGGATCCTGGTCGCGACCCCTGGGATCCCCTAGGTCACGCTCCGCAGGGAGATAGGGAAAGCAGCAACCAGGACAAGCGATGGTGATGGGTAAGCCAAGGTCAGGGCAACAGGCAGACAAGGGTAACCACCAAGGGACAGGCAAAAGGTCAGGGTCACAGGCAAACAGGAGAAGTCAGGGACGAGCAAACCTGGTACACAGGAAGATAATCGTAGCACACTGCAGACAGGAACTTTATCTAACAACACGATTGAACAGCACTACAGACCTGCAGTACAACAGTTAATATAGACTTCCTGGGATGGCCTCTAATGAACACATAGAGACAGGTAAGCTGCCAGACTTTATTACATATCCACGACACACCCTATACATAACACTACCATATCTCATTTCCATCTACTATACCCACCTATATTGCATATGTGTTTTTTGACATGGTATATACTGTCCTATTTTTCATGTATTTATATTTTATCTTGCTAACTTGATGTGGAAATTCAGGATATTATTTCCTTTATGTACCTACTTGTTGTTATGGGTCTTCATTGCCCAATGTCAATAAATGTGTCTTATTACTTTTTACAATTGTGTTATTAACTGCCTCATTCAAAGTCCCATACCTTTTATTTTATTATACAGTGTCAGTACCCAACTGTGATGTAACCTGCCACAGGGCTTGCATATATCAGCCGGCTTTACCGAGTGAAAGGCCTGTGACTGAGCACCCACATTGGGGCAGCAAGGTGATTGGCTTCTCCACCCACACCTGAACACCCAGGCCCAGCCACTCACCTGCAGGACATGCTTGTTATCCTTTGTATACAGAACGGCAGATACAGTCGCCAAGGAGACGCCGGGTTTAATTTCCATCGGCACCAGAGATTCGGCCAACTAAATAAGACAAGGAAAAAATATAATGGAGAATATAAAAATAAATATACACTGGACCCTATGGCATGATTTCTAATGTGGTCTGTTATTACAAATGGAGTGATTATTTCAAGACTATTATTAAAGCTGAACTCCAGAATTATTTTCAAAATCCTAAATACTAAACCCTCTAAGAATCTGGAGCAGCTGTACAGAGCAACCAGTTACTTTCTTCGGCTTGTTCAGTTAAAGCCCAACTCCAGGTCCATTGTTTTTTACCCATGTAGTGGTGCTGTGCCCTCACTGCATGGGTTAACTGCTTGTTTGGTCTAGGGGTCAACACAAAGCCAATACTCACACAATCCTTTCGGAGAATGGTGCTTTCCCACATCCAACGGTGGACTTCTCCTGATGTCTATACATCCAGAGCATTTTTTTTTTTTTTTTTTAATACAAACGCTTTTATTGAGAAAAGTGAAGATACATTTACAATCAACATACAGACATCAACATAAGGCAAGTAAACCTAAACTAATACAGAGATCCAGCCTATCAACTAGCTGAAAGCATCTGGGTTAATTATCAAATAAGGCAACAAAGATTTAAACCCCCCAGATCTAATCGGAGACCCAAAAACATCCAGAGCATTTCTATGGGAGTGATTATGTCAGGAACATTCCACTGCACAAGACTGCCGGGGGGGGGGGGGGGGGATGGAGGGTGCAGGAGCTGTAGGGACGGGTCTTGTGACGGGAGGATTACTTGAGTAGATCTTGGCTCTCCAATCTCACTGGACAGTGATGGCGAAGCTCGGCACTCCAGATGCTTTTTGGTTCTACATTTCCCATGATGCTCCACTACAGTACAGAGTGCATGAGCATCATGGGAAATGTAGTTTCAAAACATGTGGGGTGCCAAGGTTCGACGTCACTGGTCTAGACCAATGGTCTGCCCTTTACTTGAAAATATCTTGCCACTGATTTGAAGAATGGGCCTTTATCTGGCCCTTGGGAAGTGCAAGTGCATAGCATACTAGCACATTATGTATTACTTACCTCCGATAGAAGCCCCCACAGCGGTCCTCGTCTTCCCCTCCGGCCGTCGAGTTACTTCCGGGTATGGCGGCTCCTGCGCTGTGATTGGCCGTAGCCGCAAGGACATCACTCCCACGCATGCGGAGCCGCCGGTAATGGCACGGAGACTGTAGCAACAGAACATAGGTGCCGTTGCTTCAGTTTGCCCAAGTGCGCATGTGCCGATGACATTGGCACATGCAGGGGACAGGGGATATCTCCTAAACCGTGCAGGTTTAGGAGATATCCTCGTTAGCTACAGGTAAGCCTTATTATAGATTTAACTGTAGCATAAGGTTGTAAAAAAGGGTTTACAACCACTTTAAGGAAGAGAGTAAAGTGACCACTGGTCTTCCAAACACAACAGCAGCACAATGAGCTCTTTCAATGGGTCTTTTACAGATCAATTACTCAGTGGCTGCTTGACTACAAAACAGAACGAATACTGATGAAGGGTTAGAGAAGACCGCAACAAAGGTGCTTTCATATTCCTGACCGGAGTTCAGCTTTAACCACTTGCCACCAAATCACATACATGTACACGATTGTGTTCAAGTGGTTATTACTGGGGCCATGGCTGCAGCTGTCAGCCATAACCTCGGTATTAAAATTTTCAGCCAGCAGGCTTTGTCCTTCTCACAGAAGAAAAAAATATATATATATATTTTCAGCCAGCGATTCCCTACCCTATAAAATTTACCAGAGAGGCTGATTATTTGTCTTGTTTAAAAAAAATCATGCAAATACAAAATGTGTGTCACTCACCTCTGGCATGACCTCGATTTTCTCATAGCGTCTCTTGAAGGGGAGGGCGAGCACCTCAGCGCGGCGGTATGACATGGGCGGAGGCTGGCAGTCAATCATGAGGTCGGAGCGGTGGGACTGGGCAGCTGGTGGCTGTGTGTACTGCTCTGGACATACTACATGCAGAGGCTGCGGGACAAAGCAATCACAAGGGAAGTTAGAGGGCAGTTTCTCTATTTAGTAAAGGGTCCATTCATCCAAAGCTCATAGGGCCAGATCCACGTACATCTGCGCATATATAGACCGGCGTAGCGCATCTCCTTTACGTTACACCGGCTCAAATTAGAGACGTTAGTGCCGTATCCACAGAGTATTTGCGCCCAGATTTGCGCCGGCGCAACTTAAATTCCGAGGCGTAAGGCGGTGTAATTCAAATTGGGAAGGACGTGGGCGTGTTCCATTGAAATGAGCCATGACCCCATGCAAATGAAGAGCCGGCCAGACTGGGCATGTGCATGACGCCGACTATGGTCAGAGCCTCTCTGCACATGCTCACTACTCAGCCCTTCTCAATCAGTGAGATAAGAACTAGGCCCAGTGCATAAATAGGCCCAGACATACGCCCTTCCTTCGCAAAAGTACATCCATTTTTTCCCCTCCCTGAAGCAAGGTGCTTTTGTTCCGTTGTCTGTTGCTGTTTGTAGGTTTGTGTCGTGTCGGTGTGTTCCATTTTTTTGAGGGCCATCACCCAATTTATATACACACATACACACACATTATATATATTTAAAAACATGTTTATAATAATAAATAATATAATTATAATAATATTTAAAATATTAAATATATATTAGATATAAAAAAATATATATATATATTTATTATATCAACTAATTTAAAACATATACTAAACAGAAAAAATGTATAAAAAATAAAGGGATTTTTAAATACAGCTTACCTGTAAAATCCTTTTCTTGGAGTACATCACGGGACACAGAGCGGCATATTCATTACTATATGGGTTATATGGAGTACCTTCAGGTGTGGACACTGGCAATCTCAAACAGGAAGTCCCCTCCCTATATAACCCCCTCCCCTAGAGGGAGTCCCTCAGTTTTGTAGCAAGCAGTATGCCTCCCAAAATGTTCACCCAAAAGAGGGGTGGGAGCTCTGTGTCCCGTGATGTACTCCAAGAAAAGGATTTTACAGGTAAGCTGTATTTAAAAATCCCTTTTTCTTTCTCGTACATCACGGGACACAGAGCGGCATATTCATTACTATATGGGATGTCCGAAAGCAATGCTTTAATGAGGGGAGGGAGACATCTTCCAAAGAAGGATTCAATTTAGAGGTATACTCAAATAATAATAATAATTCCAACTTAGTCAAGAAAAATTTTTTTTTTTTTTTACACAACCAAGGGTGCCCCTGATCCCGAGGATCTTAAACTGCAGCCTGTAGTACTGCCTGTCCAAAGGCAGAATCCGCATTCCTTCTCACGTCTAGTTGATAAAACCTTGTAAACGTGTGGACTGATGACCACTTCGCCGCCTTGCATATCTGAGCCATAGAGATCTGATGGTGTGCTGCCCAGGAGGCGCCCATGGCCCTGGTAGAATGGGCCTTTACCGACAAAGGAGGAGGCAACCTCTTCAAACCGTAGGCTTGAATGATTGTCTAATCCATCTCGAGATGGTGGATTTTGCAGCTGCCTGCCCCTTCTTGGGGCCATCTGGTAGAACGAACAACACATCTGTTTTCCGGATCTTTTCTGTAGCTTTAAGATAGGCCTTCATGGCCCGGACAATATCCAAGGTATGCAGCAACCCCTCCTTTCTAGATGTGTGTTTCGGAAAGAAGGATGGAAGTACCAAATCCTGGTTCAAGTGAAAATTGGATATAACCTTTGGTAGAAAGGAAGGATGGGGCAGGAGAACTGCCCTGTCCTTATGTAGAACGAGATATGGTTCCTTACACGATAAGGCTGCTAATTCTGACACTCTCCTGGCCGAAACTATGGCGACCAAGAAAACCAACTTTCTTGTCAGTAAAACTAAAGGAATCTCAGCCAACGGCTCAAAGGGTTGTTTCTGTAGAGTGGACAGGACAAGATTTAAGTCCCATGGACAAATTGGTGACTTGACAGGAGGATTAATACGCAAGACCCCCTGTATGAAGGTCTTTACCAGCGAGTGGGTGGCCAGCGGCCTCTGAAACCACACTGACAGAGCTGAAATCTGTCCCTTGATTGTGCTTAATGCCAGGCCTTTATCCACTCCTAGCTGGAGAAAACTTAACACCCTATCAATGGTATATTTGCGGGAATTCCATCTTTTGGATTCACACCAGCCTACGTAGTTCCTCCACACCCTGTAATAAATCACCCTGGAGGCCGGCTTTCTAGCCCTAATCAGGGTAGGAATTACCTGCCTAGACAGACCTCTACCCCTGAGAATCAGGGATTCAGCCTCCAGGCCGTCAAATTTAGACGTTGTAATGTAGGGTGGAGGATCGGGCCTTGTGAGAGTAGGTCTGGTCGTAGAGGAAGAGCCCAAGGGTCTCCCACTGCCATCTTCAGGACTAGTGAGTACCATGTCCTCCGGGGCCAAGCTGGAGCTACTAGAATGACCGGCTTGTGCTCCACTCTGATCCTGCGCAACAGGCGAGGAAGTAACTGTAGCGGAGGGAATGCATATAGAAGTTTGAATTGATGCCAAGGGCAAACCAACGCATCGGTTCCGCAGGCCATAGGGTCCCTCGCTCGAGACACGAACCTGTCTAGTTTCTTGTTGAACCTGGATGCCATTATATCTACGTCTGGCATTCCCCACTTCTGGCAGATTGTCTGAAAGCCCTGGGGATGCAGAGACCACTCCCCTGGCAACAGACTCTGGCGACTTAAGAAGTCTGCCTGCAGGTTGTCCACTTCGGGAATGAATATCGCCGAAATGCAGGGTACATGAACCTCTGCCCACTGAAAAATCAAGCTCACCTCCCTCTGAGCGGCCTGACTCCTGGTTCCCCCTTGGTGGTTTATGTATGCCACCGCTGTGGCATTGTCTGACTGGATTCTCACCGGGAACCCCTGTAATCTGGAGGTCCATGCCAGAAGGGCTAGGCGAGCAGCTCTGATCTCCAAGATATTGATGGGGAGCTGCCTCTCTGTTTTCACCCAAGTTCCCTGGCGAGAGAACCCCTCGAAGACCGCCCCCCAGCCTGCCAGGCTGGCGTCTGTGGTAACTACCTTCCAGACAACAGGGCTGAAGGATCTTCCCTTTAGAAGATTCTGAGGGTTCAACCACCAGGCCAGGCTTTGTCGGACCCTTGATGATAGCGTCAAAGGGGACTCTAAGGCATATGCTCTCTTGCCCCAGGCTGCTAGAATGGCTGCCTGTAGGACGCGAGTGTGGATCTGAGCGTATGGTACTGCCTCGAACGTGGCCACTAGCTTGCCTAGTAATCGCATACACAGGCGAATAGTTGGTTTTTTCTTGCTTAGAACCAACCGAACCAATCCCTTGATAGCCTCGATCTTTACAAGGGGCAGGAACACCCTTTGCTGTTCTGTGTCTAACCTCATGCCGAGGTATTCCAACTGCTTTGTAGGCTGGAACGCTGACTTTTCCCGGTTTAGGACCCAGCCGAATCCTTCGAGGTACTGAACCGTGAGGTTTACTGCCTGTTGCAGACACGGCCGTGAGTGATCTATGATTAAAAGGTCGTCCAAGTACGCTAGGACTGTGACCCCTTGGATCCTTAAATTGGCCAGAACTGGGGCTAGGATCTTCGTGAATACCCGGGGGGCCGTGGCCAGCCCGAAGGGGAGCGCCCTGAATTGGAAGTGTCGCTGCCCCACCGCGAAGCGTAAAAATCTTTGATGCGACTGAAAGATTGGTACATGAAGGTAAGCATCCTTTATGTCTATGGAAGCCAGAAAATCGTCCCTCTGAAGCGCGGCGGCTGCTGACCGGATGGATTCCATCCGGAAGGAACGAACCCTTAGGTAACCGTTTAACCTCTTTAGGTCCAAGATTGGCCTGACATCGCCGTTGGGCTTTGGTATGACAAAGAGATTGGAATAGAAACCTAGCCCTTGCTCTTGGGCTGGCACCTCTATTATTCCGTCCTGGCAAAGCAGGTGATCCAAAGCTGCCAGCATTGAGGCCTTCCTTGCTGGATCCTTTGGTAGCCTTGACTCTTGAAAATGAGGCGGAGGAAAGTTTAGAAACTCCAGTCTGTAGCCTGCGGTTACAGACGCCCGGACCCATTTGTCGGGGATCCTGGCTTCCCAAACTTCTGAGAAGAAACAAAGCCTTCCCCCCACCCGCGAGAGTGGGGGCGCCCCTTCATAAGGCAGACTTAGGGGCTGTCTTTGTCGGCTTGCGATACCATGGCCTCTTACCCCCAGGGGCCTGTCCCTGCGATCTACTGTTAACGTTGGATCGTGCAGGCGGCCGTCGATACTGCCTGGAATTTGAGGGCCCTGAGACAGGAAAGAGCTGCCTTTTAAATGTAGGACCCCGGAATGTCTTTTTGACCGGTAAAAGGGTACTTTTGCCACTTGAAATAGTCTGAATATATTTATCCAGATCCTCCCCGAAGAGTCGTCCTCCATGGAAGGGAAACCCTGCCAGAAGCTTGTTGCATGGGGGCTCCGCCGCCCAGTTCTTCAACCATAAGAGCCTTCTCATGTGCACCAAAAATAGTGATAAACGAGAGGCCTGCTGGATGGAATCCTTTATAGCATCTACAGCAAAACACAGAGCTCTGGGAATGTCAGAAAACTCTTCTGCTTATTGGGTAGGCATGTCCTTTAACATTTCTTTTGTCTGGTCCTTTAACGCCTGACAAACTCCAATTGCAGCCACAGCTGGCTGTACCACCGCTCCTGCCGTAGCAAAGGATGCTTTTAAAAGTGTCTCTAACCGTTTATCAACCGGATCTTTAAACATATGTATGTTTTCCACCGGGCAAGTTAGTGATTTATTCACACATGAGATGGCTGCATCCACCACTGGGAGCCTCCACCTCTTGGAGAATTTTTCCTCCATGGGGTAAATGACCGCAAATCTCTTCGGTGGCAGAAAAATCCTGTCCGGCCGTACCCAATCCCGAAAGATCAATTCCTCCAAGAGAGGATGGACCGGAAAAAACTGCATTGCTTAACGGAGCTTTCAAAGAGCCCAGAGAGGATACCGGAGGAACCTGAGGCTCTGGCAATGGTAAACTAAATGCCGAGCGGACCATGTCCGTCAAAGACTGCACCCACAGTCTCTCTGTCTGGGAGTCTGAAAATGGTTCCTCAGAGGTAGATCCCTCAATCCCTGAACCCTCTTGGTTCAGGTCTAGTTGATCCTCCTGCGATTCCAATTCCTCCGGAGAGAGAATCTCAGCATCTGAGGATACACCTCTTGGTGATGGGGATCTAACCCGTTTTTTGCCAGGAATAGCTCTAGCGATCAATGCTGCTATTCTCTCTTCTAGCCCCCCTAGGGATACAGCTAGCATCTCCTCTGTGATAAACACAGGGCTGGGCTGATCTGGGCCAGCCTCCGCACCAGACCCCCCTAATGGCTCATCCAAGGCGACCTTTATGGGAATAAGTTGCGGGGAAAGTATCGGCATATCATCAGAATCAGCGGGGGAACCCCTTTGTTTTTTGGTCTTTTTTGTACCCTTTGACCCCGAACCTTTGGAAGCCATAATACAAAATCGAGGGACTCCGCCAACAACAACAGACTGTAGTGGCCAGGAGTACAAAACTAGAGTTTAGGGGACAATAGATCACTAATGCCCAAAAACTGATGGGGCCCCGTATGTTTTTTTTTTTTTTTCAAACATACAGTGACCCCAAACTTAGTTTGCCAGCCTCCAACCTGCTGCAAAAAGGGGAATTTCTTGGCTTAACAAAAAGGCATTGGAACAAAGTCCAGCATGTACTACCCCTCTTCCGCCACCGGGAGTCACTGTTCTGCCGCTCTGCGTCCTCTCCCTTTGAGATCAGCCTCAGACTGAGCACTGACAATGCCTGCTGATCTATAACAGCACAAGGCGCGCCCCTGTATGACGCTGCAGGCACGCCCCCCCCCCGCCCTCCTCTCCGAACGGCGCGAAAAACGTCTATAAGACGTGCGCGCGCACGCGCGCGCGCACGTATGCCGGAGCAGGAGGAACATGGAGGAGCCGCGCTGCTGGAGACCCAGGACTGCAGTATCAGGCGGCAGATTCAAACCCCCGGCCAGGTAGGACTCTCCAAAAGGCCCCATAGGGATCCTTACCAGTCCTAGGAAGAAAGCAGCAGGTAGCTAGCAACACCATTCTTAGACAGGGGAACCTAGTGATGGGGGAAAAGGGATCATCCTGTCTTTCTCAGACATAGTGAGCAAGGTTGCCAATGCAGAGCATACTTAGACTACCCCCCTTTTAGGTTCCCCCGGAGAGCCTGCTGTCGAACCAAGTCCCGCAGGCTCCCCTCTTACCTGCTCCATGCTGCAGGATGTTTGTCCAGCAAAACGATCCAATCTTCTCCCATCTCCGTGGGTAGCGTAGTAGACCTTCAGGCCCTGGGGTCCTATGAAGGTACCCACTGTCCTGGACCTATATAGCACCCTGGCAAACAGGAACTTATGGTTCTTTATGAACTCCAAGTCCTGGGCCCAGGGTCCAGCCCTCCAAAGAGGAGCATTATAGGCAAAACCCCACGGTTTGGGGCCGGGTACTGTCCACTTTGGCACTGAGGCTCCTTGGACAGATCCGGTTAGCCCGCCCTTAATCCCAAGGATGTGGAGCAAAGCTATTCCGTGACCAACACCTAAGACACTGGCGAAAAAACTGAGGGACTCCCTCTAGGGGAGGGGGTTATATAGGGAGGGGACTTCCTGTTTGAGATTGCCAGTGTCCACACCTGAAGGTACTCCATATAACCCATATAGTAATGAATATGCCGCTCTGTGTCCCGTGATGTACGAGAAAGAAATATATTTAGCCATTAGGGTGAAAAGAGCCACTGGCAAGGAAATGGAGTGTTGCCAGTACCTTGCCCAGTGGCGGTCGGCAGATCCTCTCCCGTGCCCTCCTCAGTGCCCTCCTCCTTCTGTGCTCATCTAAAGTCAGTAGTATAGCTATGAGCAAGGATGTCCCTGGCATGTTGGCATACAGATTGTTGTCCTGCAAGTGTGGCTGTTCTGCCTGTTCCTAACGGTGTTGCTTTAGCTGACATGTAGACGGATTGTCCAAATTTAAACCTGCTTTTATAAGGACTAACTTTAGACCGGACGTGCAATTGATACGCACTGGGCGTAGCCTGCGCCGGACAAACTTACTTTTGTGGATCGCCGTAACTCCCTCATTTGCATAGGAAATCAATGGTGTGGACGGCGTAAATGTGCACCTAGGATGTGCAGGCGTAGGCAAGTTAGGCCGGTCCGGAATAGCCTATTTTGGTGCGTATCTAGTTCTGTGGGT
Organism: Rana kukunoris; assembly: GCA_029574335.1. Lineage (NCBI taxonomy): Eukaryota > Metazoa > Chordata > Amphibia > Anura > Ranidae > Rana > Rana kukunoris. The sequence goes on from CM056052.1 coordinate 20,432,325, forward strand.
AAGGTGCATAGATATTCTGGCGCAAATTTAGACTTAGGCGGCACATCTCGAGATACTCCGGCGTAAGTGCTTTGTGGATCTGGCCCATAGTTTATATAGGGCCAGATTCAGGTAGAGTTACGCTGGAGTATCAGTGATTCGCCAGCATAACTCACATTTGAGCCGGCTTATCTGTTTTCTGTATGCAGAAAACAAGATACGCCGGGATTGAGTTCATATACGAGCGGCGTAATTGTATTTCGCCGTCGTATAGGAAATGCAATTTTAAAATGGGCGCTCGGGGCGTTCCCGCTGATTTACGCCGAGAATATGTAAATCAGCGAGAGACGGCAATTCACGATCGTACACGGGACCGACGCAGTGACTTTCCGACGTTTCCGTAAGCGATACGCGGCGTAAAGAAAAACACGCCCCCTAGGTGGAGTATCCTATGTTAAGTATAGCCGTCGTGATCGCGTCGAATAAAAAAAGTTTAACGTCGTTTGCGTAAAACGTCCGTGAATGGGGATTGACGTCATTGCCAGAATTTGGAGCATGCGCACTAACAGTCGACGCATGCGCAGTACGTTCGCCGCGGGATCGCGCCTAGTTTAAATAATACACGCCCCCTACCCGCAGAATTTGAATTCCGCCGCCCCTCATTTTCGCTATGCCGCCGCACCTTTAGGAGCAAGTGCACCTGCATGGTGGAAAGCAGAATGTGCTCACCCCCTCCCTATGACTACAGCCCTGGTGAAGATGCTCTCTTATCCCTCACAGGCATGGAGGCTAAGCCTAATGGGAACTGTAGTTCCCATTAGGTCGTGATGGAGCAAGAATGAATGCGCACCGCAAACCAGGAAGTCAGTGAGAATAACAATTCAGGAGTGACAGGGGTGAATAAAACAGCTCGATTTCAACAGGTATCAAACTAGTTATAATGCAAAACATTACGTTTTACTTTATCAGCTACTGTCAGACTTTAATTTAAGAGGAAAATATTTTTGTCTTTACAACCCCTTTAAGACTACAAGAATGACAAAAAAAAGTTTGGGGAACTATGGAAGAACTCCTACCAATGGAACAACAAAGATAAACAAGAATGGGTAACTTGTCCACAGAACTTTATTGAGGGGGAGAGTACCCCCCAAAATGTAGCACTCACAAGATGCTGGATTTGTGATACAGTCAGTTCCATTCTCATGATACAATGAAGTTTGCAGTCAAGCGGTACGCTGCCTCTGAATCTATAGACTCACCTGAACTTCTTTCAGCAGTTTTGTCACTTGGATGAAGTTAAGCCTGGTGTCAATTGGGCAATAAACGCACTTCATGGGCAGAGGCTGGTATGGGGCCAGGGCGTCCAGGTAGGAAAAGTCTGGCTCTGAATGGAGAACAATACACAGTATTACATGGTGGCAATTCAGTATTTTAATTTCACTGCTACAGTACTTTTGATGCTGGGAACAATGACACACTGACACTTGGGGATCCCAGAACTGAAACACACTGACACTTGGGGATCCCAGAACAAAGACACACTGACACTTGGGGATCCCAGAACTGAAACACACTGACACTTGGGGATCCCAGAACTAAAACACACACTGACACTTGGGGATCCCAGAACAAGGACACACTGACACTTGGGGATCCCAGAACAAAGACACACTGACACTTGGGGATCCCAGAACAAAGACACACTGACACTTGGGGATCCCAGAACTAAAACACACACTGACACTTGGGGATCCCAGAACTAAAACACACACTGACACTTGGGGATCCCAGAACTAAAACACACACTGACACTTGGGGATCCCAGAACTAAAACACACACTGACACTTGGGGATCCCAGAACTAAAACACACACTGACACTTGGGGATCCCAGAACTAAAACACACACTGACACTTGGGGATCCCAGAACTAAAACACACACTGACACTTGGGGATCCCAGAACTAAAACACACACTGACACTTGGGGATCCCAGAACTAAAACACACACTGACACTTGGGGATCCCAGAACAAAGACACACTGACACTTGGGGATCCCAGAACAAAGACACACTGACACTTGGGGATCCCAGAACAAAGACACACTGACACTTGGGGATCCCAGAACAAAGACACACTGACACTTGGGGATCCCAGAACAAAGACACACTGACACTTGGGGATCCCAGAACAAAGACACACTGACACTTGGGGATCCCAGAACAAAGACACACTGACACTTGGGGATCCCAGAACAAAGACACACTGACACTTGGGGATCCCAGAACAAAGACACACTGACACTTGGGGATCCCAGAACTAAAACACACACTGACACTTGGGGATCCCAGAACTAAAACACACACTGACACTTGGGGATCCCAGAACAAAGACACACTGACACTTGGGGATCCCAGAACAAAGACACACTGACACTTGGGGATCCCAGAACAAAGACACACTGACACTTGGGGATCCCAGAACAAAGACACACTGACACTTGGGGATCCCAGAACAAAGACACACTGACACTTGGGGATCCCAGAACAAAGACACACTGACACTTGGGGATCCCAGAACAAAGACACACTGACACTTGGGGATCCCAGAACAAAGACACACTGACACTTGGGGATCCCAGAACTAAAACACACACTGACACTTGGGGATCTCAGAACTAAAACACACACTGACACTTGGGGATCCCAGAACTAAAACACACACTGACACTTGGGGATCCCAGAACAAAGACACACTGACACTTGGGGATCCCAGAACAAAGACACACTGACACTTGGGGATCCCAGAACAAAGACACACTGACACTTGGGGATCCCAGAACAAAGACACACTGACACTTGGGGATCCCAGAACAAAGACACACTGACACTTGGGGATCCCAGAACAAAGACACACTGACACTTGGGGATCCCAGAACAAAGACACACTGACACTTGGGGATCCCAGAACAAAGACACACTGACACTTGGGGATCCCAGAACATCCCATTCTAGGATCAGAATTCCTAAAATGGAAATCCGGACAGATAGGACGGCACAATAGACAGCTCTATATACCGGTAAATATGATGGTGTTCAGGCTGGACTTCCCCCAGAGCTCCATGAAATGCACCACGTCCCCAAATCGCAGGGTGGGGTGCCCGGTGAACACTACACACGGCTGCTTGAATTCATTGCTGAAGTCTCCATGGATGCTGGGATAATGTTTTAGCTTGTTAGTCTGGATTAGCTGATAGAAATAAACAGAAGAAGATATAATGGGTTAATCACAGGAAGCAGGCAATATGTGCACTCTATTTAGATTGGGGTGGGAAGTGGGGGGGGGGGGGGGGGGGGGGGTGGCACATAGCAAACTTTGGTGCTTAAACACACAGGGCTCCTTGCACCTAGCTTATTTTGCTGTAGGAAGCAGATTCTGCTTATTCCCCTTCATTGCTCGTCACTCAGTGTTCTTTGCCATTAGGATGCAGGAAGCCCCTACCGCCTTGCATCTTAAGCAGCAAATGCTTGTTGCCAAGCTGTAGGCAGCTATCGCTGCTTAGAGTCTTGGGGGGGGGGGTGCCCGCGATCGCTCGTGACAGAGCAGGAATGTGTATATGTGTGTGTAAACACACAAATCCACATCCTGTCAGGGGAGAGGAGACAGATCATGTGTTCCTAGTATATAGGAACACCGATCGGTCTCCTCCTCCAGTCAGTCCCATCCCCCCACAGTTAGAACACACAGTGAGGGAACACATTTAACCACTTAACGCACGCCTATGCACGTCCACAGAATGGCACGTACAGGCAGATGGGCGTATATTTACGTCCCTGCCTTCTAGCGGGTCGGGGGTCCGATCGGGACCCCCTCCGCTGCGTGCGGCTTACCTCCCAGAGCGATCCGACTTGAGGGGGCGGCTGCTCGATTCTGTCTGCCCCCTCGTGATCGCTCCCAGCCAATTGCGTGAGCCCCCACCGTGTCACTTCCTCTGCCTGTAAAATGTAAACATAGGCAGAGGAAGTGATGCAGCTCTCATCTCGGCGGTATTTTCAAACCGCCGAGAGAAGAGTCACAGTGAGTCTCACATACACTACACTGACACCACACACATAGGCACATTTAACCCCTTCCCTAATAAAGTTTTAACCCCTTGATCACCGTTAACCCTTTCATCTCCTATTACCAGCGTCACTAAGCGATCATTTTTCTGATCGCTGTATTAGTGTCACTGTTGCCGCTAGGTAGCTATTCATTTTTTTATTGCGATTTTTTTTTTTTACTAAAGACATGTGGCTGAATACATTTTGGCCTAAATGTTTGACTAAAATTTAGTTTATTCGATTTTTCTTATAACAAAAAGTAAAAAAATATAGATTTTTTTTCAAAAAATGGCGCTCTATTTTTGTTTATAGCGCAAAAAATTAAAAATCGCAGAAGCAATCAAATACCATCAAAAGAAAGCTCTATTTGTGGGAAGCAAAGGACACAAATTTTGTTTGGGAGCCAGGTCGCACGACCGCTCAATTGTCTGTTAAAGCGATGCAGTGCCGAATTGTAAAAACACCTTGGGTCATTTAGCAGCATATTGGTCCGGGGCTTACGTGGTTAAAAAAAAAAAAAAAAGGCCATAAATCAATAACCTATTTTGTAGACGCTATAACTTTTGCGCAAACCAATCAATATACGCTTATTGTGATTTTTTTTTTTACCAACAATATGTAGAAGAATACATATCGGCCTAAACTGAGGAAAAAATTGGTTTAACCACTTAAGCCCCAGACCATTTGGCTGGCCAAAGCCCAGGCCACTTTTTGTGACGACGTGGCGCCCAAACAAAATTGACGTTCTTTTTTTCCCCCCACAAATAGAGCTTTCTTTTGGTGGTATTTGATCACCTCTGCGGTTTTTATTTGTTGTGCTATAAAAAAAATAAAAAGCGACAATTTTGAAAAAAAAAGCAACATTTTTTTACTTTTTGCTAAAATAAATATCCCAAACAAATATATGTAAAAAAAAAAAAAAAAAATGTTTTCCTCAGTTTAGGGCGATATGTATTCTACATATTTTTGGTAAAAAAAAATAAAAATAATAATAATAAAAAAAAAAAAAAAATCGCAATAAGCGTATATTGATTGGTTTGCGCAAAAGTTATAGCAACTACAAAATAGGAGATAGTTTTATAGCATTTTTATTAATATATATATATTTTTTTACTAGTAATGTCGGCGATGAGCGATTTTTATTGTGACTGCGACATTATGGCGACACATCAGAGACATTTGACACCATTTTGAGACCATTTTCATAGCAAACAGTGCTATAAAAATGCACTGTTACTGTAAAAATGACACTGGCAGTGAAGGGGTTAACCCATAGGCAGCGCTGAAGGGGTTAAGTGTGTCCTAGGGAGCGATTCTAACCGTTAGGGGCGAGGCTACGAGTGACATGTCACCAATTGCTGCTCCCTATGACAGGGAACGACATGTCACTAGGAAGAACGGGGAGATGTTGTGTTTACACTGACATCTCCCCGTTCTCTTTAGCTCTGTGACACGATCGCGGGACACCGGCGGACATTGAGTTCGTGGGTATGGAGCTTGCGACAGGGTCGCGAGTGCGCCGCTCGTGGCACGCACCCGACCACACAGCTGCAAATTAAAGGGGACGTAATTGTAGGCCCATTTGCCCAGCCATGCCATTCTGTAAAAAGGCGTGTTTAAGCGATTAACAAAAATTGGGATAATTATTATGGCAAAAAATAAAAAATCGTTTTAAAAAAAAAATTAAAAATCTCTCTCTTTTGCAAAAAATTCAAACCGCAGAGGTGATCAAATACCACCAAAAGAAAGCTCTATTTGTGGGGGGAAAAAAGAACGTAAATTTTGTTTAGGTACAGCGTCACACGAACGCGCAATTGTCAGTTAAAGCGACGCAGTGGGGTATCGCAAAAAATTGCCTGGTCAGAAAAACGTAAAACCTTCTGGTGCTGAAGTGGTTTGAAGAGCAGTTTGTTCCTCTCAATCCTTCACACAACACCCTTATTTTCTGTTTTAAAGCGGAAGTAAACCCATCGATTTAACAGTTTCAAAAAGCAGTTCAATTTCCGGCATGCCGGGATTGCCAACTGTCACATTAGTTGTGCTCTCAACCAAACTGTCAAACCATCCAATGGCTGGTGTCATAACTGATCACATGTGCAGTACCACAGCAGTTGAAGATTAAACATAGGCCAAGATGGCAGCTTCCTTGGCTGAAAATGATAGAAGGGTTTACTTCCACTTTAAGTTGAAAACAGAAATTTTTGCTGATGAAGTCACCTCTCCGGTAGAATAGATTTTCTTACCTCGGCATGAGGAAAAGGTGGCTCGGGTAAGTAGACTTTGTTCTGTTTGTTGTGACACAGCCTGGAGAATGATATAGAAAAAAAATAAAAAATAGTGGGTAAATCCACAAACATCTTGTGAACAAATTTGGGCAACTCAAATAACCTATCCTACCCTATCACTACTATGTAGCCTATTACTCTGCTAACCCCTACTAAGGAGCCTGTCACCCCACCTACTACTACTGTGGAGATTGTAACTCTGCCTACCCCTACTATGAAGCCTATCACTCTAACTGTCACTACTGTAGAGCCCATCGCTCTACCGTACTCCTAGCGTGGAGCCCATCGCTCTACCCTACTCCTAGCGTGGAGCCCATCGCTCTACCCTACTCCTAGCGTGGAGCCCATCGCTCTACCCTACTCCTAGCGTGGAGCCCATCGCTCTACCCTACTCCTAGCGTGGAGCCCATCGCTCTACCCTACTCCTAGCGTGGAGCCCATCGCTCTACCCTACCCTACTCCTACCCTACTCCTAGCGTGGAGCCCATCGCTCTACCCTACTCCTAGCGTGGAGCCCATCGCTCTACCCTACTCCTAGCCCATCGTCTACCCTACTCCTAGGTGGAGCCCATCGCTCTACCCTACTCCTAGCGTGGAGCCCATCGCTCTACCCTACTCCTAGCGTGGAGCCCATCGCTCTACCCTACTCCTAGCGTGGAGCCCATCGCTCTACCCTACTCCTAGCGTGGAGCCCATCGCTCTACCCTACTCCTAGCGTGGAGCCCATCGCTCTACCCTACTCCTAGCGTGGAGCCCATCGCTCTACCCTACTCCTAGCGTGGAGCCCATCGCTCTACCCTACTCCTAGCGTGGAGCCCATCGCTCTACCCTACTCCTAGCGTGGAGCCCATCGCTCTACCCTACTCCTAGCGTGGAGCCCATCGCTCTACCCTACTCCTAGCGTGGAGCCCATCGCTCTACCCTACTCCTAGCGTGGAGCCCATCGCTCTACCCTACTCCTAGCGTGGAGCCCATCGCTCTACCCTACTCCTAGCGTGGAGCCCATCGCTCTACCCTACTCCTAGCGTGGAGCCCATCGCTCTACCCTACTCCTAGCGTGGAGCCCATCGCTCTACCCTACTCCTAGCGTGGAGCCCATCGCTCTACCCTACTCCTAGCGTGGAGCCCATCGCTCTACCCTACTCCTAGCGTGGAGCCCATCGCTCTACCCTACTCCTAGCGTGGAGCCCATCGCTCTACCCTACTCCTAGCGTGGAGCCCATCGCTCTACCCTACTCCTAGCGTGGAGCCCATCGCTCTACCCTACTCCTAGCGTGGAGCCCATCGCTCTACCCTACTCCTAGCGTGGAGCCCATCGCTCTACCCTACTCCTAGCGTGGAGCCCATCGCTCTACCCTACTCCTAGCGTGGAGCCCATCGCTCTACCCTACTCCTAGCGTGGAGCCCATCGCTCTACCCTACTCCTAGCGTGGAGCCCATCGCTCTACCCTACTCCTAGCGTGGAGCCCATCGCTCTACCCTACTCCTAGCGTGGAGCCCATCGCTCTACACTACTCCTACACCATGGAGCACATGACTCTACATACCCCTACTACAGAGCCCATCACTTTGTCTACTGTTACTATGGCCCCTATCAAGCTGCCTAACCCTACAAGGGAGCCGATCACCTTGCTTACCTTTAAAGTAATTGTAAAGTCTCATGTTTAAAAAATAAATAAAAAATAACAAACATGTTATACTTACTTCCTCTGTGTAGTTGGTTTTGCACAGGACAGCCCAGATCCTCCTCTTCTTGGGTGCCTTTTTTCTTCTCCTGGCCCCTCCCTCCTGTTGAGTGTCCCCATAGCAAGCGGCTTGCAACAGGGGGCACCCGAGCTACAGCTCTGTGTGTCCATTCACACACGGAGTTGCCGTTCGGCCCCGCCCCCTGATTGGCTGACTGACTGACATCCACGGGAGCCAATGGCACCGCTACTAGGTGTCAGCCAATCAGGAGGAAGATTCCCGGACGGACCAGGGATTTGTGGACAGAGATGGAATGCATTAAGACAAAAAAAAAAAAATCTGCCTTTACAACTCCTTTAATTTAAAGCCTATTAGAAACATAGAAAAGTGACGGCAGAAAAAGACTAAATAGTCCATCAAGTCTGCCCATCGTTTTTTTTGTGCATTTTTTTCGTTACATTTTTTTGTCTTTTTACCCGTTTGATCTATGTTTGTCCCAAGTAGGGTTGTCCCGATACCACTTTTTTAGTACAAGTACTCGCCGATACCGATACTTTTTTTTAAATGTGTCCCCAAACGCAGCCATGTCCCCCCACAGATGCAGCCAATGTCCCCCCACAGATGCAGCCATGTCCCCCCACAGATGCAGCCATGTCCCCCCACAGATGCAGCCATGTCCCCCCACAGATGCAGCCATGTCCCCCCACAGATGCAGCCATGTCCCCCCACAGATGCAGCCATGTCCCCCCACAGATGCAGCCATGTCCCCCCTCATATATGCAGCCATGTCCCCCCTCATATATGCAGCCATGTCCCCCCTCATATATGCAGCCATGTCCCCCCTCATATATGCAGCCATGTCCCCCCTTTAGTATCGGATCTGGCATCGGGGGCACTCCCGCAAATGCTCAGTATCGGTCCTGATACCGGTATTGGTATCGGGACAACCCTAGTCCCAAGCATGTTTAAAGCCATTTGCTTTTGACAGTCTCACTACCTCTGTTGGTAGTTTATTCCAAGCATCAACTACCCTTTCAGTAATATAATACTTTCTAATTGGTTTAGCCAGTTTCATTATTACTTCCGTCAACTATCACAGCCCATCTCTCAGCTTTAAAGAAGACATGGGAATGCAATTCTCTGCTCCTGTGCTCCCTGGGTGGGGACCCACACTTCTTTTTTTGCCTATTTAGCAGATATAGTGGAAAACCGTGACCTATGACTGACTTTACCCTGTCCACCTCTGCCCCATAGAGTCATTGCTTCCTCTACTGTTCCCAGGCAGAGTGTTGTCTGGGAATTGTGTAGCCAATACCGCAGTGGTAGATTATAAAACTCTCCAGCCCATGCCTTGCCTGTTCAATCCAGTGTTGCTATAGCTCCGTCCAATGCGTTTTGTCACATGTGGCGTCATCAGGGGCACATTTGAATTATATTTAATCACAGAGGAAGTGTGAATTTCAGTGCACCCATTTCCTGCCCTATTTGCATGGAAAGTGATACCCTTTAGAAGTGCATATTGCAGGGAGGGAGCTGGCTACCGGATGGTGTAGACTTTAGCTATGCTGTCTATCTATCAGTTGCATGATAGAGGAAAGGGTAACCGCTCAAATAAACCAAAAAAACTCCTGACTGGATCCAAACCACGGGTGTCGGTGATCTGTCTATTTAGTTCCGGCCAACGAGCTGGTTCCATTAAGAAAAGCGCATGCGCAATCTCATCTGACGGTCTGGTTCCAGCTAACGAGCTGGTTCTGCGCAGGCGCAATCCATCCCGACGGAAACCTCCGAACCTCGGCCGGCATCCAGGGCGACGTGAAAAGTGGCTCTTTTTTTTTTAACATCCTCCAATCCACGGGGATGTTAAAGAATGAGCCTGGATGCCGCTCGAGGTTCGGAGATTTCCATTGGGAAGGATTGCGCCTGCGCAGTCCTTAAAGGAACCAGCTCGTTAGGGGAACAAGCCTGACAAGTCACCGGCAATGCAATATAGATGCAAAATGTAGAAAGAAACTTGGACAGCCGCACTCCAAAGAACGTTCCTTTCATTAAAACTGGTCACAAAAAATACATGCCACAGCAAAAATTAGGACAGAAGCTGACGCGTTTCGCACTGTAGCTCAGTGCTTAACTGATTGCCGACCGCCCGCCGTCATATTACTGCGGGACGGTGGCACTGCTACGCGGGAGCACGTAGCTCTACGTCCTCCCTTTAGCAGCTTGTCGAGCGCACGTGTCCGGCGGGTACGATCGCCGGCGGGCACCCGCGATTGCTCGTTACAGAGCAGGGAACGGGAGGTATGTGTGTAAACACATAACTCTTGTTCCTGTCAGCGGGGAAAACGCTGATCTTCTGTCCATACAATATATGGACAGAAGATCAGTGATTTCCCCTAGTGAGGCCACCCCCCCATACAGTTAGAACACACCCAGGACCACACTTAACCCCTTCCCTGCCCCCTAGTGTTAACCCCTTCACCGCCAATGGCATTTTTATAGTAATCCAATGCATTTTCATAGCATTGATCGCTATAAAAATGCCAATGGTCCCAAAAATGTGTCAAAAGTGTCCGATGTGTCCGCCATAATATCGCAGTACCGAAAAAAAAACGCTGATCGCCGCCATTACTAGTAAAAAAAAATAATAATAAAAATCCCATAAAACGACCCCCTTTTTTGTAAACGCTATAAATTGTGCGCAAACCAATTAATAAATGCTAAGTGCGATTTTTTTTTAACAAAAAATATGTAGAAGAATACGTATCGGCCTAAACTGAGGATTTTTATTATAGCAAAATGTAAAAAATATTGCATTTTTTTCAAAATGGTCGCTCTATTTTTGTTTATAGCGTAAAAAAATTAAAAACGCAGAGATGATCAAATACCACCAAAAGAAAGCTCTATTTGTGGGAAAAAAAGGACGCCAATTTTGTTTGGGAGCCACGTCGCACGACCGCGCAATTGTCAGTTAAAGCGACGCAGTGCCGAATCACAAAAAGTGCTCTGGTCTTTGGACAGCAATATGGTCCGGGGGTTAAGTGGTTAATCATAGCTCACCTACCTATCAGTTGCATGGTTACATTATCAGAACTGCTTCTGAAAAAGTAATCAAGCAACTGATCAGCACTAAAGATACGCAACTCCACGTGCCCATGCCTACCAGGATGCTTACCCTGCGCAGCTCCAATTACAGGCAGTGAGGCATTTTCCGATCTGCGGCTGTACAGATCGGAAAATGTCTCACTGCTTGTGATCAGCGGTGCGCAGTATAAGCTTCTTGGCGGGCGCGGGCACGTGGCGTTGCAAACACGCCTGAGCCCAACCTTAAATCAGCACAGCTAAAGTCTGTACCATCCAGTGGCCAGCAGAAAGAAACATGCTTATCTAAAAGGTTGCCAGCGATGCGTTCTTTTACCCAGGCTCATCACTCCTTGTCACTTACACCCTCTGTATTTTCCCCATTCAGATGCACTGCGACTAAAAGATGGTTATTTAACCCTTTCATGACTAAGCCTATTTATGACATTTGGTGTTTACAAGTTAAAATCCGTATTTTTTGCTAGAAAATTACCTAGAACCCCCAAACATTATATATATTTTTTTAGCAGAGAATCTAGAGAATAAAATGGCGATTGTTGCAATATTTTATGTCACACGGTATTTGTGCGGCGGTGTTTTAAAATGCAACTTTTTGGGAAAAATTAACTTTAATGAATTAAAAAAATTAAAAAGTAAAGTTAGCCCAATTTTTTTGCATAATGTGAAAGATGAAGTTGCGCCGAGTATATAGATACCAAGCATGTCACGCTTTATAATTGCACGCACTTGTGGAATGGCGTCAAACTACGGTACCTAAAAATCTCCATAGGCGACGCTTTAAACTTTTTTTTACAGTTACCAGGTTAAGAAAAAACAGAAGGTGGCGCTATGTGTGCAAACAATCAAAACATAAACCACAGAATAATTCAAAACATCTATGGTTGCCTTAACATTAATATGTAAATATGTGCAATCTAAAATAAAAGTCCATAAATAGTGCAGAAAAAAAAAATGTCCATAAAATGTGCAGGGGATAAATTCCAAAAAAGTCCTTGTAAATTTCACTCAAACAAATAAGTGGGTACTGTGATCAAAAGTGAGGAATTCCACCTTCACCAACTAAAACACCAAACGTGAGTGTAAAAGATGGCTCCTTACCGCAACCAATTGACCCTTTTAATTAAAAAAGAGGTCACATATGCTGTATGTCTCCACAGAAGATTAAGGCCTGGATACTCTTGATTGGATATACATAACCGTTGTAGGGCAAAGAACAACAAAAAAAGCCGCCATAGCGTAATAACGTTTAATAAAATAACATTTAAAACATACAGTGCCGAGTGGCTCCTTACTATTAGGGGTGCCCCACGTCCCGGCACTGAGGCTGAAGGCTTGGGTCTAAAGATAAACGTGTCCTTGGCTTGAGGAAAACAATCGCGTGCGTTCCACCTCACTGTATTGAGAGCCAGCTGGACCGGAAGAAAGCTGTGCGTGGTCACGTGCCGCCTCGACGTACGTTTCAATATGTCGTCATCAGGAAGCGCTTCCTGATGACGACATATTGAAACGTACGTCGAGGCGGCACGTGACCACGCACAGCTTTCTTCCGGTCCAGCTGGCTCTCAATACAGTGAGGTGGAACGCACGCGATTGTTTTCCTCAAGCCAAGGACACGTTTATCTTTAGACCCAAGCCTTCAGCCTCAGTGCCGGGACGTGGGGCACCCCTAATAGTAAGGAGCCACTCGGCACTGTATGTTTTAAATGTTATTTTATTAAACGTTATTACGCTATGGCGGCTTTTTTTGTTGTTCTTTGCCCTACAACGGTTATGTATATCCAATCAAGAGTATCCAGGCCTTAATCTTCTGTGGAGACATACAGCATATGTGACCTCTTTTTTAATTAAAAGGGTCAATTGGTTGCGGTAAGGAGCCATCTTTTACACTCACGTTTGGTGTTTTAGTTGGTGAAGGTGGAATTCCTCACTTTTGATCACAGTACCCACTTATTTGTTTGAGTGAAATTTACAAGGACTTTTTTGGAATTTATCCTCTGCACATTTTATGGACATTTTTTTTTCTGCACTATTTATGGACTTTTATTTTAGATTGCACATATTTACATATTAATGTTAAGGCAACCATAGATGTTTTGAATTATTCTGTGGTTTATGTTTTGATTGTTTGCACACATAGCGCCCCCTTCTGTTTTTTCTTTGTCTATTCTCTTTTGAATTTGGGGTGCAGCTTAGCACTAATTTTAAATTGTTTTACTTTATTTTGGCGCGAGATCCTTACCCTCTCAGTTACCAGGTTAGCGGTACAGAGGAGGTCTAGTACTAGAATTATTGCTCTCGCTCTCACGATCGTGGCGATACCTCACATGTGTGATTTGAACACCTTTTTCATACGTGGGCACGACTTCCGTATGCGTTTTCTTTGTTGCGCAAGCTCGCGGGGAGGGGGGCGCTTTAAAATTTTTTTTTTTTTTTTTATAATATTAAATTGTGTTTTTTTTTTACATTTTGATTACTTTTATTGCTGTCACAAGGAATGTAAACATCCCTTGTGACAGTAATAGGTGGTGACAGGTACTCTTTATGGAGGGATCTTTTAGACCCCCGGTCCCTCCTTTACATTTCAAAGTATTCAGATCGCTGAAAACGGCGATTTTGAATACTGTTTACTTTTTTAAATCCGGCGCCATTGACAGCCGAAAAACCCGGAAGTGACGTCATGACGTCGCTTCTGCGTTTACACATTGCAGGCTGAATCAAAGCCGCGTACGGCTTTCATTCAGTCTGCGCCCGCACACAGGACGCGTCGGATCGAGGATCGGGTCTCCCGGTGGGACGGGAGGCCCGGTCAGAGCGGCGAGAGACGGCGGGAGGGGTATGTCCCCTCCCGCTCCTCCGGCATAACAACCGAGCGGCTTTTAGCCGCATCGGTTGTTATGTTTTGAAAGCCGATCGTCGGCTCTAAACAACGGTACCGGGATGATGCCTGCAGCTGCAGGCATCTTCCCGGTATAACCCCTGAAACCCGAGGACGCATATGTGCGTACGCTCGGCGTGAAAGGGTTAAAGAGCAAAATGATTTGTAGACACAAGATTGGGATCTCTGGATTGTCTCGAAGAGGATTATGGGGACTAAACATACACATAAAGCAGGGATATGCAATTAGCGGACCTCCAGCTGACTACAAGTCCCATCATGCCTCTGCCACTGGGTGTCATGTTTGTGGCTGTCAGAGTCTTGCTATGCCTCATGGGACTTGTAGTTCTGCAACAGCTGGAGGTCCTCTAATTGCATATCCCTGACATAAAGGAAACATGATAAAACAATTGAGAGTTAAAACTTGAAGCACATACATGCAAGTAATGTTTTTCTTTTTATACTCAAGCTATGCTTTAGATCGCAGTATACCAACATTGTGTAACCTACCACTCGGCAAAGATCTGTGAGAACTCCAGGGAACTGTTGGCCACCGGAGAGATGAAGTACAGGGGGGTGTTGGAAAGGCCCGCAGAATCGATGTACTGATACAAGCACTCCAGCAGGTCATAGATCACGCCGGAGGGGTAACAAGGCACCAGCACATTGCCGCCATTACGTATGGTCATTGCTAGAGAAGAATTTAAAAAAATATACATTTTAGAAATAAAATGAAGGTGGATAGAATGTAAACAATCAAAGTGGGCCTCTAGCCAAAATCAACAATATACATACACCATCTCACAAAAGTGAGTACACCCCTCACATTTCTGTAAATATTTTCTTCTATCTTTTCATGTGACAACACTGAAGAAATGACACTTTGCTACAATGTTGTGTAGTGAGTGTACAGCTTGTATAACAGTGCCAATTTCCTGTCCCCTCAAAATATCTCAACACAGCCATTATGGTCTAAACCGCTGGCAACAAAAGTGAGTACACAAAAGTGAAAAATGTCCAAATTGGGCCCAAAGTGTCAATATTGGGTGTGGCCATCATTATTTTCCAGCACTGTCTTAACCCTCTTGGGCATGGAGGTCACCAGAGCTTCACAGGTTACCACTGGAGTCCTTGTCCCCTCCTCTATGATGACATCACAGAGCTGGTGGATGTTACAGACCTTGCGCTCCTCCACCTTTTGTTTGAGGATGTCCCACAGATGCTCAATAGGGTTTAGGTCTGGAGACATGCTTGGCGAGTCCATCACCTTTACCCTCAGCTTCTTTAGCAGGCAGAGGTGGTCTTGGAGGTGTGTTTGAGGTCGTTATCATTTTGGAATACTATCCTGCGGTCCAGTCTCTGAAGGGAGGGGGTCATGCTCTGCTTCAGTATGTCACAGTACATGTTGGCATTCATGGTTCCCTCAATGATCTGTAGCTCCCCAGTGCCGGAAGAACTCATGAAGCCCCAGACCATGACACTCCCACCACCATGCTTGACTGTAGGCAAGACACACTTGTCTTTGTCCTCCTCACCTGGTTGCCGCCACACACGCCTGACACCAAATAAGTGTATCTTGGTCTCATCAGAACACAGGAAATGGTTCCAGTAATCCATGTCCTTAGTCTGCTTGTCTTCAGCAAACTGTTTGTGGGCTTCCTTGTGCATCATCTTTAATAGAGGCTTCATTCTGGGACGACAGCCATGCAGACCAATTTGATGCAGTGTGTGCCGTATGGTCTGAGCACTGACAGGCTGACCCCCCACCCCTTCAACCTCTGCAGCAATGCTAAACAAAACCCATAAATGTAGCGCTAAAGTGCAAACAATGATGAATACACTAAATGAATAGTATATATTAGAAATCTGTGAATACGTATATGAATTACATGTGCAAACACAGTCTCCATAGAAATGGTGATAGTCCAAAATTAATATATAAGTAATGGTGCTCCGATTTGAAAAATCAAGGAAAGAAGAAGCCATCTCCAACTGAAGAGAGGCTTACCGGAAAGATTGAACCCTGAGGAACATACTTTCAAAAGGGTCAATCAAGCTTGATACAGATGTAATTGGACCAATCAATGCTGCAGCTCACAATTGACCTCCAAATCTCCAAATGGTGTTGCCCAAAAGCGGATGGTTGATATATGTATGAAGCGACTCGACAGTGGTCTGGATCTCAGTCTCGGTGACAGCTCGTTGCTCAGCCCAAGGCTTCCTGCACAGCGTGTGTACGCTCCATCGGACAAACTTTTTCGCTTTTTCATTGGACAAATGTTCGCTCTGTGAACAGACAAACTTTCCGGAAACAAATGTCCTAGTTCACGGACAACGCCCTTTAGAGAAATATCCAGGGAAAAGTCAGTTGGAAGTCCAATCGTGTGTATGAGGCTTGAGACTCACTGTAGAAAGGTCTTAATCAAGGATTAAGTGGCCAGTGGTCCCTGAACTACCCATAGAATGTCTCTGCTGCAGGAAGGAGAGTATTTGTCCCGCAAGGAAACTACTAAAGTGGGAGTCCCCAGACTCACACCAAAGAAAGTATACCTTCCATGTCTGATGACAGACCTTGTGGGGGGTGGAATTTCTAGCTTTTAACATTGTAGAACTCACTGAAGCAGAAGAGGAACATGTTTCAGTGGAGGACTGAATTATTGTACTGATCTTACAGAGTCACCAGAGCATCTACGGCAGGGGTGCCCAACCTTTTGAAGAGCGAGGGCCACTTAAGCAACTTGGTAACCATTTGAGGGCCACTATGAGCGGAGCGGGCGGAAGACAGGTCACGGCTACTCTATAGGCCCTCCTATCCGCCCAGATGAATTCTCTTCTGTTTTTCGGATTGGAGGTAGGCAGGCTTAAACAGACATCTGTCGCTCTATAGAGGTGAATTAAGGGTCCCATTTGGTTGGGCCGATCATGTGAAAAGGGCATAAGACTGCTTTCACACTGATGTGCTGCGGTATACCCACACCGTGGGTGCATTGTGGTGCACCTGTGTCTATTCTACGAGTTAGCTGAACTTGGCCATAGACTCCACCTGTGGCAAAAGTCGGCACTGTAGAGGAAGCATCAGCTTATGGGGCTCTGCGCTGCAGCCGCTTTCTTCCTCTACCACCAGCTTCATTCACAATACTGATGCTGTGGTATGGCGGGTCCGCAACCTGCGATCTGGGCTTGCCAACCCTACATTCCAGAGAAGGAGGTCGCGGGCCACATCAGAGAGCTCCGCAGGCCACATGTGGCCCCCGGGCCACTGGTTGGCCACCCCTGATCTACGGCTTTAGCTTGAGAATCTCTGTATCTGGAGACGAGCCCGACCAGTTTGTCCTATAACACCAGGTGATGGAAACATTGCCAGCTGACTATCTATGCTTAGGATGTACATGGCAGTTGAGGCAGGAACAAAAGTTATACGGTAGCAAGGACAGGGTACAATCTATCTTTCCTGCAGCATGAGACTTCTGGTTGATGTACACCACCACCATTGAATTGTCTGAATGAATCGTGGATCATCAGATGACCTGCCAGCCAGGTGTCCCAATGCTGCAAAGATAGCAAAATTTGCTGAGGCTCCAGGCTGTTGATCGGGAGACAAGACTTAGATAAAGAAGACCAAGTTCCCTAAACCAACAAGATGCCCAGGTCTCCTTCCCAGCCCAACAGGTGGACATCCATCTTGGCAATCTTACAAAGGACAGCAAAGAGAGACTTTCCCGATTCCAGAGCTTCCAGTCCTTCCACTTTAATGCGCTGTTCTGGCATAGCTGAGCAACAGCTATACCCCTCATTACAAGCTTTCCTACTCAGACTTGCAGTATGGAAGAAAGGGCATATATCTGACCAAGTCTGCTACATTACAGAGTACACTGGGCCATATAGTCAAAATCTGAAGAAGATTGGTAAAACGGCGGGTATTTGTGTCAGACACCATGCAGAGAAAGGGTGTGCATGTGCTGAGAAGACAACCATGGAATAAAAATGAGCATGTGCTGAGGAAAAGATCTGGTATAGTTGCCAATACTCTACATAGCAATGCGCACGTTCACGTAGACCTGCTGTGGGTGTCTTATTGATCTGGTTCCCCTATCAAAATGGTTCCCTGCTTGATTGCGCAGGAGCAGGCGAAGCCCACAGGCTCATTCTTCAACATCCCTGTGGATTGGAGGATGTTAAAAAAAGAGCCAGGAGGCCGAGCGAGCGCAGAGAGCTGTCCAAGCGAAGCGAGGATATGAGGCCGACTGGCCACTTACAGCAAATTCCACGTCGCCCTGGACCTCTTGCTACAGCTGCTCAGGTTTGACCCTGGATATTGTTCCTGACCACACATGCCCACTTTCTGGCTTGCCTCTCCGTGTATGACCTCGGCTTCCATCTGGATTACGTTTCTTTAGTCCCCTTTCACACTTATACGACTTGTCCCACGATTTTGGACTGCAAAATCGTATGACAAGTCATTCTCCGTTATTTTCAATGACTACCATTCATACTGGCACAACTTTAAGTGGTGCCTACTTCAAAGTAGTCCTTGCACTACTTTGGTCCGATTTTGATGCCACTTACACAGGCATTCATTGAAATCGCAGTCGTGAATTGCGGTAAAATCGTGTGACTTTGAAGTCGTACAAGTGTGAAAGGTGTCTTAGTCCGGTCCTACCAACCTAACCACACCTCAGGTGCCATCTTGCTTGTGGCCTTGGCCCTGCTTAGGGTTGCCACCTCATCCCTTTAAACCCGAACACATATGAATTACACAAGTTCTGAGGCTAATTTAATGCAGGTAATGCACCAAGTGATATGAAATATGAATATGAAGGAGCTGCGGT
Organism: Rana kukunoris; assembly: GCA_029574335.1. Classification (NCBI taxonomy): domain Eukaryota; kingdom Metazoa; phylum Chordata; class Amphibia; order Anura; family Ranidae; genus Rana; species Rana kukunoris. The sequence goes on from CM056052.1 coordinate 20,451,181, forward strand.
GGCTCAACGCAATTGGCACTGCGCTGACAGGCCGTTCACCTCTGCAGCCAAGGGTTCGGATCCTGGTCTCGGCTGCATGTGAATTGAGTTTGGTGGTCTCAGCCCGGCTCCCGGTGGGTGTGCTATGCGAGGTAAGCCTGCGCTTAGTATGCCCACCCCCCTCCCACAAAACCACCACACTTGCATGCACTCAAAATTGGGTTAACATGCACGCACTTTGGCCACGCTGTCTCTAAAAAAAAGAGGCGCGAAGGACTAACAGGGCTGGCTGAGTGGGCTAGATCCTCTCACTCCCTCATAGGGGAGTCCCTTTGCCCCGTTGGGCTTCAAAGCGGAGCAGGTAGGGCGGGCTGTGTGGGAGGACCCCCTCACACCTGCCATTGCCACCCGGGGCATGGAGAAAGATGGCAGATTGCATCTGGGGGAGGTCTGCCTACTCCCAAACTCCTGCAGTCCGGCTCCTCTCGAGTACACGCACAAAAATACACTTTAAAAAAAAAAAGAAAAAAAAAAGTGATATGAATTACAACCTTAATCACCCACAGAACCCGTCTAATCAATATGTGTTCGGGTTTAAAGGGATGAGGTGGCAACTCTAGTCCTGCTGCATCTCCAAGGGCAACAGAGGTCTTTCCACCAGTCCTGACAGACCAGCTGACAACTACCTAGTGGACTCTGCCGCCAGCAACCAACAGCAGAGCTGCCTAAAAAGGCACCTGTGCTTCCTTGGGCCTTGCACTTCCCGTTCTCACCTTCACAAGGGAAGCCCTCTTGTCAAAGTCGACATCCAGCCAGGTATGTGACAATTTGTATATTATCCATCTGGCTGCATATCAATTTCTGTGACTCACTGGGCGGCTGAGGTTTCTGTGCTCAGGACTTTAAAGACGGGTTATACCCCAGGAACCCAATTTGCTTCCCGAAATACCACGTGGCCCTTTTATGCTTGCTTTGTGTCCCTTGGACCTCAACAGTTGCTAGTGGGAGGGTTTGTTTTGTAAATGGGCTGTAATGGCAGTCATACAGAAGCTGGTACTAACGAGTTGATTTGAAAGATGCAGTGACCAGAGCGGTCATCCCAATGCAAGCTTCATAACATAGCAAGTCACTGATACGGAAGCAGTATGCAGGGTGGGAGTGCAGACTGTTCACACTTCACTGGATGCATATTTGTCGCAGATCAATGACCCACTAGGAAGTAAATCCACAATGATGACAGAGCCTGCACCTTGCAAGCCATCTACCTGGTTTAAAGTGGATGTAAACCCACTCTCGTCCTTTCTAAACTACTGCCATAGTGCTGATCTATCAGCAGGGCTGTTTTAATGAGAGGGCACACCTGGGCACTGCCCAGGGGCCCCAGCTGCATGGAGGGCCCCTGCACTTTCCCCAAAGCAGCTAGTCCTTGAGCCCGCGCTGCCACAAAATTGGGGGCCCCATGATGGCACTGAGAGTGATAGATACACAGGGGAGGCAGTCTGCCTCTTACCTACTTGATGTCTGTTTACCTGCACTGTCATCATTGTAGGGGCCCCAGATGCTATTAAAACTGCCCTGTCTATAAAGATATACATACCTCCTGCATGTATCCTTACCTGTCAAATGTCTCCCCTCTGTCTGTTATGAGACCTGAAAAGATTCTGTCCGAGATTCACAAAGCACTTGTGGAAATGTGAGAACGTAAGTGCAAATTTGCGCCGGCGTAGTTGTTAGCATGTGCATAAGGGTGTAGTTTCATGTGCCCACGTCACGGCGCATGCGCCGTTTGTGATACGCCAGGCGTAAAACACTGCACCATGCTCGGACTATCATTTGCATGGGGTCACGCCCACTTCAACTGGCCTGCGCCTTCGAAAATACGCTACGCTGGCGTATCTTGGTGAGCAATAGCTTGCCGAATACAGTGCATGCCTCTCCGCGTTGCGCCCGCGTATTGTACTGTGTGTGCGCTACGCCGGCGTAAATGTGCGCCCACTCTCTGTGAATCTGGGCCTCTGTGGGTGGGTCTGTTGTCTGGAGCTCGGTGGGCGGAGTCGTGATGTCAGTAGACTCCCGCCCACCTCTACACTCCTCTTGTCAACATGCATGTATTTCTTACACTGAATTCTGCTATGATCACTAACATCCAGTCAAAATCCAGAGAAGTAACCACATGACTTCAGAAAAGTAGTGGGGATGGAAATTAAAAAATAATGCCTGTCTCCAGGCTAGTGCATGAAATATGTAAATGACCTGTCACTCACAGCAAGTGGGCGGAACGGACTAAGGTTTTTCTCTGCAAGTCCGTTTTATTTCACTGAACAATAAAAGAGGATTGCTCAGAGCTGGATTAACTCTGTGTGGCAAGACTGGGCACAGATGATAGGAAATATTATACTGTGCAGTGTGACATCAAAAAAATAAATAAAACATTTCGGGTGTACATCCACTTTAAGTTGTTAGCCAATTTGCATACTACCAAAAAAAATAAGTGATTGTTAATTGGTTACAGTGAAGATATCCTAATTAGTTCCGGTAGTAAAAAAAAGAAACAATACCAAAGGCTTATTTTTAAGCCTATAAAGGCCAGTGATGGCGAACCTTGGCACCCCAGATGTTTTGGCACCACATTTCCCATGATGCTCCCCTACACTGCAGCGTACCTGAGCATCATGGGAAATGTATTTCCAAAACATCTGGGGTGCCAAGGTTTTCCCCCATTACTGATATAGGATTTTTGGAGTACAGTTACAAGAAACAAAACCCGACCACTTACCGAGATTGCTGCAGAACTCGCCCACCATGCCGTCTGGATTGGCGGTAGGAATCTGGGTGAGTCCGGTCAGAATCAGAACGTCGCTATTCTTAAGAGCGGCTTGATCCATCGCCTGAAAGAGAATATTAAAGCTCATCGCATGTATCCTAAGGCTGGCAACTCATTGCAAACCAATGATCTAGAAATCTTAAAAGGGTTTGTAAAGGTCATTCCCCCCTCCCCTAAATAGCTTCCTTTACCTTAGTGCAGTCCTCCTTCACTTACCTCATCCTTCCATTTTGCTTTTAAATGTCCTTATTTCTTCTGAGAAATCCTCACTTCCTGTTCTTCTGTCTGTAACTCCACACAGTAATGTGAGGCTTTCTCCCTGGTGTGGAGAAAGCCTCTTGAGGGGGCAAGCAGGAGCCTCTTGATGGGGAAGGGGTCAAGCAGGCAAGTCAGGACACTCTCTACTTTGCAGATAGAGATAGGAGCTGTGTGTTGGTGGGCGTACTGACCTTCTGCTCGCCCCCTCAAGAGGCTTTCTGAGAAATCCTCACTTCCTGTTCTTCTGTCTGTAACTACACACAGTAATGCAAGGCTTTTCTCCCTGGTGTGGACAAAGCCTTTTGAGGGGGGAGGGGGCAAGTCAGGATGCCCACTAACACACAGCTCCTTTCTCTAGCTGCAAAGTTGAGAGTGTCCTGGCCCTCCTGCTCGCCCCTCCCCCTCAAGAGGCTTTCTCCACACCAGGGAGAAAGCCTCACATTATGGTGTGGAGTTACAGACAGAGAGAACAGGAAGAACAGGAAGTGAGGATTTCTCAGAAGAAATAAGGACATTTAAAAGCAAAATGGAAGGATAAGGTAAGTGAAGGAGGACTGCACTAAGGTAAAGGAAGATATTTAGGAATTTTTATTTTTTTTACCTTTACAACCCCTTTAAAGTGTGTGGTAATTTATTTAATGCCAGTTCACAACACATGCATTCTGGTGCGTTCTTTTTCTGCACCAAAAAAATGCATGGAAGGTTATAGGATTTTCAATGGCACAGTTCACACCAGTGCGTGACAGTTCCAGTAAAAAAAAAAATTAGAAAATGCTGCAATTTTCCTGCACTGGAACGCTGTAAAACGCATACCCTCGCCTGCATGCTGAAAAAGTGAGTAGTCTCAATCTATCTAAATAAAAGCAGAAATATGATTTTTGCACCTCTAGTTTATTCAACCACTTACCTGCGGGTGAGTCGTCAGAAGAGAGGAGCCGGACATGTATGACACCTTTTCATGATGAGACTGGATGATCCAGTTAGAACTTCCAAGGGCGTAACCGGAACTCAGCGGCGTCACCAGCACCACGCCAAACAGTTCCTGCGAGACAGGTGGAGGTTACAAGGGTAGCAGAGAAGAGGGTTACAAGCCCACCATTTTGCTGGAAGATTTAAGACACTATACAGTCAACCAAGTCTATATTCTCCTTTACCACATCTTCTACCAATCAGATTGAAGACGTCATTTTTTATTTTATTTAAAAAAAAGTTTTCTCCTGAAAAGTAATATCATAATTATCCAATAATAATAATAATAATAAAAAAAAAAAGGGATTTTTAAATACAGCTTACCTGTATGGAGTACATCACGGGACACAGAGCGGCATATTCATTACTATATGGGTTATATGGAGTACCTTCAGGTGTGGACACTGGCAATCTCAAACAAACAGGAAGTCCCCTCCCTATATAACCCCCTCCCCTAGAGGGAGTCCCTCAGTTTTGTAGCAAGCAGTATGCCTCCCAAAAATGTTCCCCAAAAGAGGGGTGGGAGCTCTGTGTCCCGTGATGTACTCCAAGAAAAGGATTTTACAGGTAAGCTGTATTTAAAAATCCCTTTTTCTTTCTCGTACATCACGGGACACAGAGCGGCATATTCATTACTATATGGGATGTCCGAAAGCAATGCTTTAATGAGGGGAGGGAGACATCTTCTCAAAAGAGATTTAATTTAGAGGTAAACTCAAATAATAATAATAAATCCAACTTAGTCAAGAAAAACTTTTTTTTTTTTTTACACCCAAGGGTGCCCCTGATCCCGAGGATCTTAAACCGCAGCCTGTAGTACTGCCTGCCCAAAGGCTGAATCCGCATTCCTTCTCACGTCTAGTTGATAAAACTTTGTAAACGTGTGGACTGATGACCACGTCGCCGCCTTGCATATCTGAGCCATAGAGATCTGATGGTGTGCTGCCCAGGAGGCGCCCATGGCCCTGGTAGAATGGGCTTTTACCGACAAAGGAGGAGGCAACCTCTTCAGACCGTAGGCCTGAATGATTAATTGTCTAATCCATCTCGAGATGGTGGATTTTGCAGCTGCCTGCCCCTTCTTGGGGCCATCTGGTAGAACGAACAACACATCTGTTTTCCGGATCTTTTCTGTAGCTTTAAGATAGGCCTTCATGGCCCGGACAATATCCAAGGTATGCAGCAACCCCTCCTTTCTAGATGTGGGTTTCGGAAAGAAGGATGGAAGTACCAAATCCTGGTTCAAGTGAAAATTGGATATAACCTTTGGTAGAAAGGCAGGATGGGGCCGGAGAACTGCCCTGTCCTTATGTAGAACGAGATATGGTTCCTTACACGATAAGGCTACCAACTCTGACACTCTCCTGGCCGAAACTATGGCGACCAAGAATACCAACTTTCTTGTCAGTAAGACTAAAGGAATCTCAGCCAACGGCTCAAAGGGTTGTTTCTGTAGAGTGGACAGGACAAGATTTAAGTCCCATGGACAAATTGGTGACTTGACAGGAGGATTAATACGCAAGACCCCCTGTATGAAGGTTTTAACCAGCGAGTGGGTGGCCAGCGGCCTCTGAAACCACACTGACAGAGCTGAAATCTGTCCCTTGATTGTGCTTAGTGCCAGGCCTTTATCCACTCCTAGCTGGAGAAAACTTAACACCCTATCAATGGTATATTTGCGGGAATTCCATCTTTTGGATTCACACCAGCCTACGTAGGTCCTCCACACCCTGTAATAAATCACCCTGGAGGCCGGCTTTCTAGCCCTAATCAGGGTAGGAATTACCTGCCTAGACAGACCTCTACCCCTGAGAATCAGGGATTCAGCCTCCAGGCCGTCAAATTTAGACGCTGTAATGTAGGGTGGAGGATCGGGCCTTGTGAGAGTAGGTCTGGTCGTAGAGGAAGAGTCCAAGGGTCTCCCACTGCCATCCTCAGGACTAGTGAGTACCATGTCCTCCGGGGCCAAGCTGGAGCTACTAGAATGACTGGCTTGTGCTCCACTCTGATCCTGCGCAACAGGCGCGGAAGTAACTGTAGCGGAGGGAATGCATATAGAAGTTTGAATTGATGCCAAGGGCAAACCAACGCATCGGTTCTGCAGGCCATAGGGTCCCTCGCTCGAGACACGAACCTGTCTAGTTTCTTGTTGAACCTGGATGCCATTATATCTACGTCTGGCATTCCCCACTTCTGGCAGATTGTCTGAAAGACCTGGGGGTGCAGAGACCACTCCCCCGGCGACAGAATCTGGCGACTTAAGAAGTCTGCCTGCAGGTTGTCCACTCCGGGAATGAATATCGCCGAAATGCAGGGTACATGAACCTCTGCCCACTGAAAAATCAAGCTCACCTCCCTCTGAGCGGCCTGACTCCTGGTTCCCCCTTGGTGGTTTATGTATGCCACCGCTGTGGCATTGTCTGACTGGATTCTCACCGGGGACCCCTGTAATCTGGAGGTCCATGCCAGGAGGGCTAGGCGAGCAGCTCTGATCTCCAAGACATTGATGGGTAGCTGCCTCTCTGCTTCCGCCCAAGTTCCCTGGCGAGAGAACCCCTCCAAGACCGCCCCCCAGCCTGCCAGGCTGGCGTCTGTGGTAACTACCTTCCAGACAACGGGGCTGAAGGACCTTCCCTTTAGAAGATTCTGAGGGTTCAACCACCAAGCCAGGCTTTGTCGGACCCTTGATGATAGCGTCAAAGGGGACTCCAAGGCATGTGCTCTCTTGCCCCAGGCTGCTAGACTGGCTGCCTGTAGGATGCGAGTGTGGATCTGAGCGTATGGCCACTAGCTTGCCTAGTAATCGCATACACAGGCGAATAGTTGGTTTTTTCTTGCTTAGAACCAACTGAACCAACCCCTTGATAGCCTCGATCTTTACAAGGGGCAGAAACACCCTTTGCTGTTCTGTGTCTAACCTCATGCCGAGGTATTCCAACTGCTTTGTAGGGTGGAACGCTGACTTTTCCCGGTTTAGGAGCCAGCCGAACCTTTCGAGGTACTGAACCGTGAGGTTTACTGCCTGTTGCAGACACGGCCGTGAGTGATCTATGATTAAAAGGTCGTCCAAGTATGCTAGGACTGTGACCCGGGGGGCCGTGGCTAGCCCGAAGGGGAGCGCCCTGAATTGGAAGTGTCGCTGCCCCACTGCGAAGCGTAAAAATCTTTGATGCGACTGAAAGATTGGTACATGAAGGTAAGCATCCTTTATGTCTATGGAAGCCAGAAAATCGTCCCTCTGGAGCGTGGCGACTGCTGACCGGATGGATTCCATCCGGAAGGAACGAACCCTTAGGTAAACGTTTAAACTCTTTAGGTCCAAGATTGGCCTGACATCGCCGTTGGGCTTTGGTATGACAAAGAGATTGGAATAGAAACCTAGTCCCTGCTCTTGGGCTGGCACCTCTATTATCACGTCCTGGCAAAGCAGGTGATCCAAAGCTGCCAGCATCGAGGCCTTCTTTGCTGGATCCTTTGGTAGCCTTGACTCTTGAAAATGAGGCGGAGGAAACTTTAGAAACTCCAGTCTGTAGCCTGTGGTTACAGACGCCCGGACACATTTGTCGGGGATCTTGGCTTCCCAAACTTCTGAGAAGAAACGAAGCCTTCCCCCCACCCGCGAGAGTGGGGGCGCCCCTTCATAAGGCAGACTTAGGGGCTGGTTTTGTCGGCTTGCGATACCATGGTCTCTTACCCCCAGGGGCCTGTCCCTGCGATCTACTGTTAAAGTTGGATCGCGCAGGCGGCCGTCGATACTGCCTGGAATTTGAGGGCCCTGAGACAGGAAAGAGCTGCCTTTTAAATGTAGGACCCCGGAATGTCTTTTTGACTGATAAAAGGGTACTTTTGCCACTTGAAATAGTCTGAATGTATTTATCCAGATCCTCTCGGAAGAGTCGTCCTCCATGGAAGGGAAACCCTGCCAGAAGCTTTTTGCATGGGGGCTCCGCCGCCCAGTTCTTCAACCATAAGAGCCTTCTCATGTGCACCAAAAATAGTGATAAACGAGAGGCCTGCTGGATGGAATCTTTATAGCATCTACCGCAAAACACAGAGCTCTGGGAATGTCAGAAAACTCTTGTGCCTGTTGGGTAGGCATGTCTTTAAGCATTTCTTTTGTCTGGTCCTTTAACGCCTGACAAACTCCAATCGCAGCCACAGCTGGCTGCACCACTGCTCCTGCCGTAGCAAAGGATGCTTTTAAAAGTGTCTCTAACCGTTTATCAACCGGATCTTTAAACATTTGTATGTTTTCCACCGGGCAAGTTAGTGATTTATTCACACATGAGATGGCTGCATCCACCACTGGGAGCTTCCACCTCTTCGAGAATTTTTCCTCCATAGGGTAAATGACCGCAAATCTCTTCGGCGGCAGAAAAATCCTGTCCGGTCGTACCCAATCCTGAAAGATCAGTTCCTCCAAGAGAGGATGGACCGGGAAAACTGCGTTGTTTAAAGGAGCTTTCAAAGAGCCCAGAGAGGATACCGGAGGAACCTGAGGCTCTGGAAATGGTAAATTAAATGCCGAGCGGACCATGTCCGTCAAAGACTGCACCCACAGTCTCTCTGCTGGGAGTCTGAAAAAGGTTCCTCAGAGGTAGATCCCTCAATCCCTGAACCCTCTTGGTTCAGGTCTAGTTGATCCTCCTGCGATTCCAATTCCTCCGGAGAGAGAATTTCAGCATCTGAGGATACACCCTTTGGTGATGGGGATCTAGCCCGTTTCTTGCCAGGAATAGATCTAGCGATCAACGCTGCTAATCTCTCTTCTAGCCCCCCTAGGGATACAGCTAGCATCTCCTCTGTGATAAACACAGGGCTGGGCTGATCTGGGCCAGCCTCAGCACCAGACCCCCCCAATGGCTCATCCAAGGCGACCTTCATGGGAATAAGCTGCGGGGAAAGTATCGGCATATCATCAGAATCAGAGGGGGAACCCCTTTGTTTTTTGGTCTTTTTTTTGTACCCTTTGACCCCCAACCTTTGGAAGCCATAATACAAAATCGAGGGACTCCGCCCACAACAGCAGACTGTAGTGGCCAGGAGTACAAAAACTAGGGTTTAGGGGACAATAGATCACTAATGCCCAAAAACTGATGGGGCCCCGTATGTTTTCTTTTTTTTTTTTTTTTTTAAATAGAAGTCCTTTTCTTTTTTTTTTTTTTTTTTTTAAAACATACAGCGACCCCAAACTTAGTTTGCCAGCCTCCAACCTGTTGCAAAAAGGGGGATTTTTTGGCTTAACAGAAAAGCATTGGAACCAAGTCCAGCATGTACTACCCCTCTTCCGCCACCGGGAGTCACTGTTCTGCCGCTCTGCGTCCTCTCCCTTTCAGATGAGCCTCAGACTGAGCACTGACTATAGCCTGCTGATCTATAACAGCACAAGGCGCGCCCCTGATGACGCTGCAGGCACGCCCCCCCCGCCCTCCCCTCCGAACGGCGCGAAAAACGTCTATAAAGACGTGCGCGCGCACGCGCGTGCGTATGCCGGAGCAGGAAGAACATGGAGGAGCCGCGCTGCTGGAGACCCAGGACTGCAGTACCAAGCGGCAGAATCAAACCCCCGGCCAGGTAGGACTCTCCAAAAAGAGGATTTTTAATAACAGCTTACCTGTAAAATCCTTTTCTTGAAGTACATCACGGGACACAGAGCGCATAGCCATTACATATGGGTTATATGGGTACCTTCAGGTGTGGACACTGGTGTAATCAACTTCACAGGAAGTTCCTCCCTATATAACCCCCTCCCACTGAGAGTGCTTTAGTTTTGTAGCAAGCAATTTCTCTGAGGTTACACAATGTTCCCCAAAAGAGGGGTGGGAGCTCTGTGTCCCGTGATGTACTTCAAGAAAAGGATTTTACAGGTAAGCTGTTATTAAAAATCCTCTTTTCTTTATCGTACATCACGGGACACAGAGCGCATAGCCATTACATATGGGATGTCCCAAAGCAATGCTCCATGAAGGGAGGGAGACCGTAAGGCCAAAAAATAGCCAAACAGAAAATATATCAGGAGGTAAAAACTAGCTCCACCAACAGAAAAAAGGGGCGTAATCCGGGCCAGAGGATTCTATACTGCTGCCCGTAGGACCGCCTGCCCAAATGCTGCGTCCGTAGCTTTTGTGACGTCCAACTTATAAAATTTAGTAAACGTATGTACGGAAGACCAGGTTGCCGCTTTGCAAACCTGTGCCATAGAGATCTGATGGTGTGCCGCCCAGGAGGCACTCATGGCCCTCGTAGAATGGGCTTTAACTGATAAGGGAGGTGGAACGCGCTTCAGACCATAGGCCTGAAAAATCAGCTGCTTAATCCACCTAGCCAAGGAAGACTTGGCAGCCGGCTGACCCTTCTTGGGGCCATCCGGGAGAACGAAAAGCACATCTGTTTTCCGAATCTTTTCTGTAGCCTTGAGATAGACCCTCATGGCTCGGACCACGTCCAAAGTATGAAGCAGTCTTTCCTCTCTGGACTGGGGAGTAGGAAAGAAGGATGGTAGGACTAGGTCCTGATTCAAGTGAAAACTGGATATGACCTTAGGAAGGAAAGAAGGCTGAGGCCGCAGAACCACTCTGTCCTTATGCAGAATCAGGTACGGTTCCCTGCAAGACAAGGCTGCCAGCTCGGAGACCCTTCTGGCCGAAGCCATAGCCACCAAGAAAACCAACTTTCGGGTTAGCAGCACAAGAGGGATTTCTGTCAGAGGTTCAAACGGCTGCTTTTGTAAAGCTGACAAGACCAGATTTAAATTCCAGGGGCAGAGGGGAGCTCTAATAGGGGGATTTACATGCAAGACCCCCTGCAAAAAGGTTTTCACAAGCGAATGTGTGGCCAAAGGCCTTTGAAACCATATCGATAAGGCAGACACCTGCCCCTTTAGAGTACTAAGAGCCAACCCCTTGTCAACGCCAACCTGGAGGAATCGCAAGATCCTGTCAATAAAAAACTTGCGAGGATGCCCTCCTTGAGATTCGCACCACTCCACATAGGTTCTCCAGACTCTGTAATAAATATTTCTAGAGACTGGCTTTCTAGCTTGAATTAACGTAGATATGACTTGGGCTGAGAGGCCTCTGCCCTTAAGAATTAGGGATTCAGCCGCCAAGCCATCAAATTTAGCTGCTGTGAAGCAGGGTGGTAGATCGGGCCCTGAGACAGCAGATCTGGGCGCAGGGGGAGTGGCCACGGTGCCCCTACTGACATCCTCACGATGAGTGCGTACCAAGCCCTTCTGGGCCAGGCTGGGGCCACCAGGATCACCGGCCTGCGCTCCACCCTGATCCTTCGTAGAAGGCGGGGAATCATCTGTAGTGGAGGGAACGCATACAGGAGAGAAAACTGGTGCCAGGGGCAAACCAACGCATCGGTCCCGTAGGCCGAGGGGTCCCTGGCTCGGGATACGAATTTGTCCAACTTCTTGTTGAATCTTGTTGCCATGATGTCCACATCGGGAACTCCGAATCTTTGGCAAATCTCTTGGAATACCTGGGGGTGAAGAGACCACTCTCCCGGGAGTAACTGTTGACGACTCAAAAAATCTGCTTGAGAATTGTCTATCCCTGGGATGAACACTGCTGAGATGCAGGGTACATGGGCTTCGGCCCATGAAAAAATTAGGTTTACTTCCCTTTGAGCCGCTAGGCTCCTTGTGCCCCCCTGGTGGTTTATGTATGTCACCGCTGTGGCATTGTCGGACTGTATCCTTACTGGCAGACCCTGCAGGGGGAGAGTCCAGGCGACCAGGGCCAACCGAGCAGCTCTGATCTCTAGGACATTGATGGGAAGCAGACTTTCTGCCTCTGACCACTGTCCCTGCTGGGTCCGTTTTCCTAAGATTGCCCCCCAACCTGATAGGCTGGCATCTGTGGTTACTATTTTCCACGAGATGGGGCAAAAGGTTTTCCCTTTTGATAATTTTTGAGGGATCAGCCACCAGTACAGGCTGCGCCTGACTCCTGGGGAAAGAACTAATGGACGGTCTAATGCCTGTATGGACTTGTTCCAAGCAGAGAGAATAGCTGCCTGCAGAATTCTGGTATGGATCTGGGCATAGGGCGCTGCTTCGAAGGCGGCCACCATCTTTCCCAGCAGTCGCATGCATAGGCGAATAGTCGGCTTCTTTTTGCCTAAGACTATTTGAATCGTTTGAATCAACGACCTGATCTTCTCTTGAGGTAAAAATACCCTCTGGCATTCTGTATCTAACCGAAAGCCTAGATATTCCAACTGTCTTGTGGGTTGTAACCTTGATTTTTCTTGGTTCACAATCCACCCAAACTCTTCTAGATGCCGCACTGTGCGGACTACTGCATGATTGAGGTTGGAAGCTGATCTGTCGATAACCAGGAGATCGTCCAGATATGCCAGGACCAAGATGCCTTCTGTCCTTAGGACGGCTAGCACCGGGGCTAACACCTTTGTGAATACCCGTGGAGCTGTTGCCAACCCGAAAGGGAGGGCTACGAACTGGTAATGACTTTGATTTATCGTAAAACGAAGAAACTTGTGATGTGCTGGGTAAATCGGCACATGCAGATATGCATCCTTTATGTCTATAGATGCTAGAAAGTCGCCCTGATGCAGGCTGGCTGGCACTGAACGTATGGAGTCCATACGAAAGGTCTGAATCCTTAGAAAGCGATTTAGGCGTTTGAGGTCTAATATAGGCCTGACGTCGCCATTGGGTTTTGGTATAACAAAAAGGTTGGAGTAGAATCCCAGACCCCTTTCTTGGGTTGGTACTTCTACAATTACTCCTTGGAGCAAGAGGCGATCCAACGCCTTTACGAGAGAGGCCCTCTTTAACGGGTCGCTTGGAAGACTTGACCCCTGAAAATGAGGAGGGGGGATTTCTCGAAACTCTAGTTTGTAGCCTGAGGCTACTACGGACCGAACCCAAGAGTCGGGAATTCTGGCCTTCCAGACTTCGGAGAAAAACTGAAGTCTTCCCCCCACCCAAGAGAGTGGGGGCGCCCCTTCATGAATCTGACTTGATGACTGGTTTAGCCGGCTTGCGAGACCAGGGCCTCTTGTTTGCCGTGGCTTGTCCCTGTGGGCGGCTATTAACTGCTGAACGCCCGGGAGGCCGTCGATACTGACGGGAAGTTGAAGGGGCCGAGCCTGCAATGGCCTGTCGTTTAAACGTGGGCCCACGCGGTCTTTTCTTGACCGGTAAGGAAGTACTTTTTCCACTTGATATGGTGTGGATATATTTATCTAGGTCTTCCCCGAATAGTCTTCCCCCATGAAAGGGAAACCCTGCTAAAAGCTTTTTGCAGGGTGCCTCTGCTGACCAGTTCTTTAGCCACAAAAGGCGACGCATGTGAACCATCAGTAGAGATGAACGGGATGCCTGTTGGATGGAGTCCTTAATAGCATCTACTGCAAAGCAGAGAGCCCTAGGGAATTCTGCTAATTCATGAGTATGCTGAGCCGGCATGTCCTTTAATATATGTTTTGCCTGATCCTTCAGGGCCTGACAAACACCAATGGCTGCTACTGCTGGCTGAACCATGGCACCTACTGAGGTGAAAGCTGCTTTCAGTAGGGTCTCGAATTTTTTGTCGACCGGATCCTTGAACATATGGACATTTTCAACCGGTCAAGTCAGGGATTTATTCACGCAGGAAATGGCCGCGTCCACTGTAGGGAGTGCCCATTTCTTTACATATTCCTCTTCCATAGGGTAGAGAATAGAGAATCTTTTAGGAGGGACAAAGATTCTATCAGGTCGAGCCCAATCCTGGTAAATCACGTTCCGCAGAAGGGGGTGCATTGGAAAAGACGCACAAGTTAATGGAGCCTTTAAAGAACCCAATGAGGATACCTCCGGGGCTACTGGTTCTGGCACTGGAAGTTTAAAGGCAGTGCGAACCATATCTGTCAAAGACTGGATCCACAGGCTCTCCGCTTGAGAGGCCGAAAAATATTCATCTATAGTGGAATTTTCCCTGTCTGAACCGTCGGGACTTGGGTCTGCCTGATCCCCTTGTGGGTCCCGTTCCTCTGAAGAGGAGACCTCCGCCTCTGAAAACCCCACACTGGGTGAGGGGGATCTAGCCCGCTTGCTACTTGGGCAAGGACGGGAAAACAACGCAGTTAACCTTTTCTCTAGCCCACTCATGGTGGCTGCTAGCATTTCTTCCGTCACGTAAACGGGAATGGGTGGATCGGGGGCCGCCTCTGCCCCCAGCACCCCCAATGGCTCTTGTACTATGCCACTCGGTGTCCTAACTGGCGAGGGTGGGGCCGTAGAAGCCTGGCCCAAATCCTCTGACCCCGATGGAGACCCCTTTTGCTTTTTAGCACCTTTAGCAGCCTTGGCTGGTCCAGATCCCTTTGGAGCCATTGTACAACCTTGGGTCACCCCTATAGCCAACACCTGACTGTTGCAGCTAGGAGTAACCAATATGAGGGCAGGTATGAGGAAAATGAAAAAGAACTAATTTCTCTCTCTTTTTTTTTTTTTTTTACCCGCCTGGGAGGTGGCAATACTGAGGAAACCTGTGAGTATTGACACACCAATGCCCGTTAGCCGGAGTCCAAGGTAGACTCAGATACTGCTGGATCTAAGGCTGAGTCCCTTTAAGCAAAAAACTTCCTTTTTTTTTTTTTTTTTTTTTCTGGTCAATAGTGGACCTAAGTCCTAGACCTGAAGATCCACAAAACCGCCACTAGGTGTCCCTGTGTGGCCAAAAGACCCAGCTGCACGCTCTGTATCCTTTCTTCCTCTGCCTCCAGGAGGGAAAGACCAGCCAGAGAAAAAGTTTTTCCCTTTAAACAGACCCTGACGCTGCTGGCCCGCCCCCCCCCGACGCACGCCGACGCTATAAAAGGCGGCGTGCACGCGCGCGCGCATGCGCACACGCGCGCACGATCGCGCGCACCACGCTGAAACCACATGGAGGAAGCAGAGCAGAGGAAACAACATGGACCAGCGTTTAGGCAGCACCAACAGACACCAGGTAAGCACTAATCTTATTGTAGTGCACACATAGCGAGGAAGCTGTCCCCATGGGCTTCCTAAGAAACAGGAGTTTTTACCAGCAATTTCCTCTTTAAAATATGTGGGGTTGCAGTATCAGTGTTAACAGGCAGACCTGGGGTGAGTAGCAAATATATAACTTACACAAGTATACATATATCTACATGTTATCTGGGTAAACATTAGTATCCCATCCTGCCTACACAGACATAGTGGAGATAGTGGCTGATGCACAAGCATACTGTTAGCCAACCCAGAACCCCCAGGGGGATACCTACTGTCGAACCAAGTCCCGCAGGTTCCCTCTTACCTGCTCCACGCCGCAGGGTATTGCAAAATGCAAGAGGCCCAATCTTCCCCCATCTCCGTGGGTATTGTCTTGGACCTTCAGGGACCGGGGTCCTGTGTTAAGGAACCCACACCCCTGGACCTATATAGCATCCTGGCATCAGTAGCGTTTAGTTCTTGGAAGAGACTAAGGCACTGGAGCCCAGAATCCAGCCCTCCAGGGAGAGGCATTATAGGCAAAACCCCACTCCAGCAGGGCCCGGGTACCGTACACCTTGGCTTTGAAGCACTTCGGACGGATCCGGCTAGCTATCCTGGGTCCCGAGACCTCCGAGGGACAGCTAGACGTGACCAACACCTAAGACACTGGCGAAAAAACTAAAGCACTCTCAGTGGGAGGGGGTTATATAGGGAGGAACTTCCTGTGAAGTTGATTACACCAGTGTCCACACCTGAAGGTACCCATATAACCCATATGTAATGGCTATGCGCTCTGTGTCCCGTGATGTACGATAAAGAAAGGCCCCATAGGGGTCCTTACTAGCCCTAGGAAGAAAGCAGCAGGTAGCTAGCAAACACAATTGTTTCTTAGACAGGGGAACCTAGTGATGGGGGAATGAGATCATCCCGTCTTCTCAGACATAGTGAGCAAGGTTGCCAATGCAGAGCATACTTAGGCTACCCCCCTTTTAGGTTACCCCGGAGAGCCTGCTGTCGAACCAAGTCCCGCAGGCTCCCCTCTTACCTGCTCCATGCTGCAGGATGTTTGTCTAGCAAAACGATCCAATCTTCTCCCATCTCCGTGGGTAGCGTAATAGACCTTCAGGCCCTGGGGTCCTATGAAGGTACCCACTGTCCTGGACCTATATAGCACCCTGGCAAACAGGAACTTATGGTCTTTACGAACTCCAAGTCCTGGGCCCAGGGTCCAGCCCTCCAAAGAGGAGCATTATAGGCAAAACCCCACGGTTTGAGGCCCGGGTACTGTCCACTTTGGCACTGAGGCTCCTTGGACAGATCCGGTTAGCCCACCCTTAATCCCAAGGATGTGGAGCAAAGCTATTCCGTGACCAACACCTAAGACACTGGCGAAAAAACTGAGGGACTCCCTCTAGGGGAGGGGGTTATATAGGGAGGGGACTTCCTGTTTGAGATTGCCAGTGTCCACACCTGAAGGTACTCCATATAACCCATATAGTAATGAATATGCCGCTCTGTGTCCCGTGATGTACGAGAAAGAAAAAAAAACTTCAAATATTTAGGATGTAAAAAAAAAGAAGAAAAAAGAAAAGCAAAACAAAAACGCGTCGCATCTCCTCCCCAGTGACCTCACTACGCCGACGGCGCAGTCCACAAAGCGCTCCAGCACTCGATCCTGATGACAGACATTCTTGGGCGGCTCAACGTTCCCGACAGTGCTGTACACCTGCCAGTGTCCACCGCCGCGCAGTGGCGTCCATTCCATGGGGTTTTATAATATGGCTTCCTGTGTTTTCTAATATGAGAGTTGCTACAATTATGAGCCTATTTAACTATATTACCGTCTAAACTTAGAGGCGCTGATCTTTTTTCCTTCTTTTGTCTTCAAATTTATAGAGTGAGCATCTGCTCTTGACTTAAATTTGAAGATTTACATCTTGAAGTTTTATTTATTATTTTATTACATTTTTGGGGGGGGGGGGGGTGAAAGTATCTGGTCTTGTCTAGGGTGCAAAATAGTCTAGCACCAGCCCGGACTACTGCCTTTCATCAGACAGACCCTGCCTGGTACACAGCTGAGCCGGCATATATAATACAGAAATGTGTCAGGACCCGTGTACACATATAATTAAAACCATCAAGGCTTGTTTTCAGCAGGAACGTGGGAGGAACGCAGTTCAGATACCTCCAGCACTGAATGTATGTAATGGCAAAGGGTGCTTGGGTGTGCTGGAGGGTCTACTGTCTATGGTGGGGGAATCTACTGATGCTGGGAAAGGTCTCATGTTGCTGAGAGGGATCTACTGCTGACAAAGCTGGAGGGACCGTTGATGCTGGTCGCTGGTGGGGAATCCACGGTCGCTGGTGGGGAATCCACGGTCGCTGGCGGGGAATCCACGGTCGCTGGCGGGGAATCCACGGTCGCTGGCGGGGAATCCACGGTCGCTGGCGGGGAATCCACGGTCGCTGGCGGGGAATCCACGGTCGCTGGCGGGGAAAGGTTTTATGATGCTGAGGGGGCACAGGCAGGCTGCAGGGGTGGGCACAGGCAGGCTGCAGGGGTGGGCACAGGCAGGTCGCTGGCGGGGGAATCTACGGTCGCTGGCGGGGGAATCTACGGTCGCTGGCGGGGGAATCTACGGTCGCTGGCGGGGGAATCTACGGTCGCTGGCGGGGGAATCTACGGTCGCTGGCGGGGGAATCTACGGTCGCTGGCGGGGGAATCTACGGTCGCTGGCGGGGGAATCTACGGTCGCTGGCGGGGGAATCTACGGTCGCTGGCGGGGGAATCTACGGTCGCTGGCGGGGGAATCTACGGTCGCTGGCGGGGGAATCTACGGTCGCTGGCGGGGGAATCTACGGTCGCTGGCGGGGGAATCTACGGTCGCTGGCGGGGGAATCTACGGTCGCTGGCGGGGGAATCTACGGTCGCTGGCGGGGGAATCTCTACGGTCGCTGGCGGGGGAATCTACGGTCGCTGGCGGGGGAATCTACGGTCGCTGGCGGGGGAATCTACGGTCGCTGGCGGGGGAATCTACGGTCGCTGGCGGGGGAATCTACGGTCGCTGGCGGGGGAATCTACGGTCGCTGGCGGGGGAATCTACGGTCGCTGGCGGGGGAATCCACGGTCGCTGGCGGGGGAATCTACGGTCGCTGGCGGGGAAGGTTTTATGATGCTGAGGGGGTACAGGCAGGCTGCAGGGGTGGGCACAGGCAGGCTGCAGGGGTGGGCACAGGCAGGCTTCATTGGTGGGCACTGATAAAGATGTTAAATGTTTTATGCACAATTAAGTTATAAAAATAAATATTGTCATTTTATGAGAGTACGTTTAGGGGCAGGCAGGGGCGGGGCAACTGGTGGCGAGTAACCCTTGAGGTCTGGCTAGTAGCTCAGGACTTGAAATTTTGAACCCTGGCTGTGGGGTCGATTGTTGCTGGGAGGGATCCACTGCTGAGGGAGCTGGAGGGTCTCTTGATGCTGGCAGGGATGCATTGCTGATAGAGTGGATCTATTGTTGCTGGAGCGGGATTTTGTTGCCAGGAAGAGAGGGTGGCACTGTTGCTGGGGGGGGGGGGGGGATCTATTGTTACTTACTGCAGGGGACCTATTTTACTGATTTTCTTGTTATCAGTAACACATTCCATACAAATTACTTAGCACCCCAAAATGATACTCGGTTCTGTATTCTCTAAAAGGGGTGGCACTGGGAGGTGGGTAGAACCAAGGCATGGTGCTCAGAGGTGGGTGACCCAGAAGGGGGAGGTACCTGCACCTATTCTCTGAGAAAAAAAAAAGCCCTGCAAATTATACATAAAAATGGTCTCGAATACATTCAATTGAAAAAATGATTTACTTCAAGTTGATCTCTTTCACATTCTATCGTTCCCTCGCCACTCCAATTGGCTGTTGGAAGCGAAGATAAAAGGCTGTGACTTCAGGTATAGAGATCATGTGGTTCGAATCCTGCCCATGACACAACATGCCTGGAGCTTGCATGTTCTCCCTGTGCCTGCGTGGGTTTCCTCCGGGTACTCCGGTTTCCTCCCTCACTCCAAAGACATGCTGGTAGGTTAATTGGCTTCTGCCTAAACTAGCCCTAGTATATGAATGTGAATTAGGGACCTTAGATTGTAAGCTCCTTGAGGGTAGGGACTGATGTGAATGTACAATGTGTATATAAAAGCGCTGCGTAAATTGACGGCGCTATATAAGTACCTAAATAATAAGAAGACTCATCTCCTTCCTCTGAGATGACAACATTGGTCCTTAGTCATTTAGGCACCCAGTGTTGTCACATGGGAGGGTGAAGGGAGCATCCTCAGCCTGTACAGGGATTATATTTTTCCACAGGAGGGAACAATTAGACCCCCTGTCGGGTTTTTATTGCCATCTGTGCCCCCCAACTGGAGAGATTCACCCGCTTATCTTGGAGACCCTCATCACCAACACTGAAAGCTAAACTCCAGGATCCAGACCCACTTTGAATTCCTGGCTCCCTCTCCTTACTTCCTGAACAATGCGTGATTTTCTTCCCTGTGATGTCATCGGATCTGTCAGACAAATGCACTCCAAGTGCCTGATCTTTGCATGACGTCACATCGGACGGGGGGAAACAGGAACTACATTTCCAATTATTCAATGGACATGGTTGGGGGCGTGTATGCAAGTGTAGCTCAGGAACCACTAGAATGGCCACTGGGTAGGCAACGGGATGACACCAAAAAGTAATTTACTGCTCTGTACTTGTTTGCGACCACGGCACTTACTATTTTCTGCGAATACCCCACCAGCTGGATCTTGCTGAGAGCCGCGTTCACCTCCTGCATTGTGTAACACTTCCTCCAGGTGTAGATGTCTACGGCATCCTTGAGAGGGGCTGGCAGCTGTCTACACAAAAACAGAAGATCTTCAGTATTTGCCATAAAGAGACCGATTATACACAAATACCCACGTTATTTAACCACTTAAGACCCGGACCAATACGCTGGTAAATGACCCAAGGTGTTTTTGCGATTCGGCACTGCGTCGCTTTAACAGACAATTGCGCGGTCGTGCGACGTGGCTCCCAAACAAAATTTGCGTCCTTTTCTTCCCACAAATAGAGCTTTCTTTTGGTGGTATTTGATCACCTCTGCGATTTTTATTTTTTGCGCTATATACAAAAATAGAGCAAAATTTTTGAAAAAAAAACACTATTTTTTACTTTTTGTTAAAAAAAAATCAAATAAACTAAATTTTAGTCAAACATTTAGGCCAAAATTTATTTAGCCACATGTCTTTAGTAAAAAAAAAATCGCAATAAAAAAAAAAATAGCTACCTAGCGGGAACAGCGACACTAATACAGCGATCAGAAAAATGATCGCTTAGTGACGCTGGCAATAGGGAGTGAAACGGTTAACTAGGGCGGTGATCAGGGGGTTAAAACTTTATTAGGGGGGGTGGGGGGGCTATCCTGAACCTAACACTAACTGTTTTTTACACTGCCTGTCACACTGACACTAAATGCAGTGATTAGATCACTGCATTCAGTGACACTGTGACAGGGGGGTGGGGGGGGTGATCACAAGGGGTTAATATGCCTATGTGAGTGTGTGTCAGTGTTGTGTTGGTGCACACTTACTTGTGATGTCTTCTCCCATCAGCAGCGCTGGGAAACAGCGCTGCGATGAGAGAATACATCATTTCCTCCTTCCTGTGTAAACACAGGAGGAGGAAGTGACAGGTTGGGAGCGCGCTCCCATTGGCTGGGAGCGATCGCGGGGGGGCGGATATTCGCCGACATCCGCCCGCAGATCCCGGATCGCTCCCGGAGACAGGGGGACCCCCGCACGCCGCGGAGGGGGTCCCGATGGGACCCCCGAACCGCACTTAGGCGGGGACGTAAATTTACGCCCTTGTGCCTGTACGTGCCATTCTGTGGCCGTATATGTGCGTGCGGGGGTCCTTAAGTGGTTAAAAGGGTTGTAAAGGTAAAAAAAAAATCCCGAAATAGCTTCCTTTACCTTAGTGCAGTCCTCCTTCACTTACCTCATCCTTTGTTTTTGCCTATAAATGTCCTTATTTCTTCTGAGAAATCCTCACTTCCTGTTCTTCTGTCTGTATCTCCACACAGTAATGTGAGGCTTTCTCCCTGGTGTGGAGTGTTGTGCTCGCGCCCTCCCTTGAACTACAGAAGAGTCAGGACCCCCACTAACACACAGCTTCTTTCTCTATCTGCAAAGTAGAGAGTGTCCTGACACTCCTGCTCGCCCCCTCAAGAGTCTTTCTCCACACCAGGGAGAAAGCCTCACATTACTGTGTGGAGTTACAGACAGAAGAACAGGAAGTGAGGATTTCTCAAAAGAAATAAGGACATTTAAAAAGAAAAAGGATGAGGTGAGTGAAGGAGGACTGCGCTAAGGTAAAGGAAGCCATTTGGGGGGAATTTTTTTTTATCTTTACAACCCCTTTAACCAACCGTGAGACAGCAATAACAAAAATTGTGAACACGGGACAAATTTTCGAAAATGTTATCTAACAATTTTCGTTCATATTTCGCAGCAACAGCCCATTTTCGTGCTGCCACCGAGATGGAGTAATCACACATGTTTTTTTATCACAAATAGAGCTTTCTTTTGGTGATATTTGATCACCTCTGCGCTTTTTTTTTTTTTTTCGGGGCTATAAACCACCAACTTTGAAAAAAAAAAAAAAAGGTTTTTATTTTCTGCTTTAACACATATCCCAATAAAAAAAAATTAGGGCTGCAACTAACGATTATTTTCATAATCGATTATTATTGATAATATCGATTAATCGTTTCAGCCCTAAAAAAAAAATCATGAATTTAGGCCGATATGTATTCTTCTACCTATTTTTCGTTAAAAAAAATCCCAATAAGCGCATATTGATTGGTTTGCACAAAGGTTATAGCGTCTACAAACTACGGGATGGATTTATGGATTTTAATTCATTCATTAATAAATCACTAAATATATACGTATTTTTTTTTATAAATAATAATAATATTTTTTTTTTATGTGTATTAAGACACCAGAGATTTCTAAAGCACGGGCTGCAAAACGAAGAAAAAAAAATAATCCTAAAGCGTACAATTCTCTGCAGCCCATACTTAACACACTACTTATCAAAGACGCAACGGCTGGCTAATACCTCTGATCTTCCTTCTTCTTCCACTTGGTGGCAGACTGCGCCTTCGGAACGCGTTCAATGAAATTAACCAATTCTTCCATGAGGAGTCTGAGACGGAAAACAGACAAATGTTAAAGTGTAACCCCCCCACCAAACAAAAATAATGAAGGGCATATTAAAGCACCACAAAAAAGGGATTTTTAAATACAGCTTACCTGTAAAATCCTTTTCTTGGAGTACATCACGGGACACAGAGCGGCATATTCATTACTATGTGGGTTATATGGAGTACCTTCAGGTGTGGACACTGGCAATCTTCAAACAGGAAGTCCCCTCCCTATATAACCCCCTCCCCTAGAGGGAGTCCCTCAGTTTTGTAGCAAGCAGTATGCCTCCCAAAATGGTCACCCAAAAGAGGGGTGGGAGCTCTGTGTCCCGTGATGTACTCCAAGAAAAGGATTTTACAGGTAAGCTGTATTTAAAAATCCCTTTTTCTTTCTCGTACATCACGGGACACAGAGCGGCATATTCATTACTATGTGGGATGTCCGAAAGCAATGCTTTAATGAGGGGAGGGAGACATCTTCCAAAGAAGGATTCAATTAAGGCGGCGTACACACGATCGGATATATCCGATGAAAACGGTCCGCGGACCATTTCCATCGGATATGTCCGATCGGGAGTTTGATCCGATGGCGTGTACACACCATCGGATCAAATTCCCCGCCGCCGGACGGCGCGGTGACGTAGTGGTGACGCGGCGGTGACGCCGCCGCGTCACCGCCACGTCACCGCACCAGGAAGTAAAACACTTCCACGCATGCGCCGAATCCATTCGGCAGCGGCGCGGCGGTGGTGGGAGCCGACATGTCTGCTGGTAAGTGTACTAACCAGCAGACATGTCGGGCGGACAGATTCCCACCGGATAGATTTCAAAGCATGCTTTGAAATCTGTCGGGTGGAGAAATCTGTCCGCTAGCCCATACACACGAGCGGAGATGTCTGCTGAAACGGTCCATCGGACCGTTTTCAGCGGACATATCCCCTCGTGTGTACGCGGCCTTAGAGATAAACTCAAATCATAATAATAATTCCAACTTAGTCAAGAAAAAAACTTTTTTTTTTTTTTTTTTTTTATAACCAAGGGTGTTTCTGATCCCGAGGATTTCAAACTGCAGCCTGTAGTACTGCCTGACCAAAGGCAGCATCCGCATTTCTTCTCACGTCTAGTTGATAAAACCTTGTAAACGTGTGGACTGATGACCACTTCGCCGCCTTGCATATCTGAGCCATAGAGATCTGATGGTGTGCTGCCCAAGAGGCGCCCATGGCCCTGGTAGAATGGGCCTTTACCGACAAAGGAGGAGGCAACCTCTTCAATCCGTAGGCTTGAATGATTAATTGTCTAATCCATGTCGAGATGGTGGATTTTGCAGCTGCCTGCCCCTTCTTGGGGCCATCTGGTAGAACGAATAACACATCTGTTTTCCGGATCTTTTCTGTAGCTTTAAGATAGGCCTTCATGGCCCGGACAATATCCAAGGTATGCAGCAACCCCTCCTTTCTAGATGTGGGTTTTGGAAAGAAGGATGGAAGTACCAAATCCTGGTTTAAGTGAAATTTGGTTATAACCTTTGGTAGAAAGGAAGGATGGGGCCGGAGAACTGCCCTGTCCTTATGCAGAACGAGATATGGTTCCTTACACGATAAGGCTGCTAATTCTGACACTCTCCTGGCCGAAACTATGGCGACCAAGAAAACCAATTTTCTTGTCAGTAAGACTAAAGGAATCTCAGCCAACGGCTCAAAAGGCTGTTTCTGTAGAGTGGACAGGACAAGATTTAAGTCCCATGGACAAATTGGTGACTTGACAGGAGGATTAATACGCAAGACCCCCTGTATGAAGGTCTTTACCAGCGAGTGGGTGGCCAGTGGCCTCTGAAACCACACTGACAGAGCTGAGATCTGTCCCTTGATTGTGCTTAGTGCCAGGCCTTTATCCACTCCTAGCTGGAGAAAACTTAACACCCTATCAATAGTATATTTGCGGGAATTCCATCTTTTGGATTCACACCAGCCTACGTAGTTCCTCCACACCCTATAATAAATCACCCTGGAGACCGGCTTTCTAGCCCTAATCAGGGTAGGAATTACCTGCCTAGACAGACCTCTACCCCTGAGAATCAGGGATTCAGCCTCCAGGCCGTCAAATTTAGACGCTGTAATGTAGGGTGGAGGATCGGGCCTTGTGAGAGTAGGTCTGGTTGTAGAGGAAGAGTCCAAGGGTCTCCCACTGCCATCTTCAGGACTAGTGAGTACCAAGTCCTCCGGGGCCAAGCCGGAGCTACTAGAATGACTGGCTTGTGCTCCACTCTGATCTTGCGCAACAGGTGCGGGAGTAACTGTAGTGGAGGGAATGCATATAGAAGTTTGAATTGATGCCAAGGGCAAACCAACGCATCGGTTCCGCAGGCCATAGGATCCCTCGCTCGCGACACGAACCTGTCTAGTTTCTTGTTGAACCTGGATGCCATTATATCTACGTCCGGCATTCCCCACCTCTGGCAGATTGTCTGAAAGACCTGGGGATGCAGAGACCACTCCCCTGGCAACAGACTCTGGCGACTTAAGAAGTCTGCCTGCAGGTTGTCCACTCCGGGAATGAATATCGCTGAAATGCAGGGTACATGAACCTCTGCCCATTGAAAAATCAAGTTCACCTCCCTCTGAGCGGCCTGGCTCCTGGTTCCCCCTTGGTGGTTTATGTATGCCACCGCCGTGGCATTGTCTGACTGGATTCTCACCGAGAACCCCTTTAATCTGGAGGTCCAAGCCAGAAGGGCTAGGCGAGCAGCTCTGATTTCCAAGATATTGATGGGGAGCTGCCTCTCTGCTTTCACCCAAGTTCCCTGGCGGGAGAACCCCTCGAAGACCGCCCCCCAGCCTGCCAGGCTGGCGTCTGTGGTAACTACCTTCCAGACAACAGGGCTGAAGGATTTTCCCTTTAGAAGATTCTGAGGGTTCAACCACCAGGCCAGGCTTTGTCGGACCCTTGCTGATAGCGTCAAAGGGGACTCTAAGGCATGTGCCCTCTTGCCCCAGGCTGCTAGAATGGCTGCCTGTAGGACGCGAGTGTGGATCTGAGCGTATGGTACTGCCTCGAATGTGGCCACTAGCTTGCCTAGTAATCGCATACACAGGCGAATAGTTGGTTTTTTTCTTGTTTAGAACCAACTGAACCAACCCCTTGATAGCCTCGATCTTTACAAGGGGCAGGAACACCTTTTGATGTTCTGTGTCTAACCTCATGCCGAGGTATTCCAACTGCTTTGTAGGCTGGAATGCTGACTTTCCCCGGTTCAGGACCCAGCCGAATTCTTCGAGGTACCGAACCGTGAGGTTTACTGCCTTTTGCAGACCCGGCCGTGAGTGATCTATGATTAAAAGGTCGTCCAAGTATGCTAGGACTGTGACCCCTTGGATCCTTAAATTGGCCAGAACTGGGGCTAGGATCTTCGTGAATACCCGGGGGGCCGTGGCCAGCCCGAAGGGGAGCGCCCTGAATTGGAAGTGTCGCTGCCCCACCGCGAAGCGTAAAAACCTTTGATGCGACTGAAAGATTGGTACATGAAGGTAAGCATCCTTTATGTCTATGGAGGCCAGAAAATCGTCCTTCTGAAGCGCGGCGGCTGCTGACCGGATGGATTCCATCCGGAAGGAACAAACCCTTAGGTAACCGTTTAACCTCTTTAGGTCCAAGATTGGCCTGACATCGCCGTTGGGCTTTGGTATGACAAAGAGATTGGAATAGAAACCTAGGCCTTGCTCTTGGGCTGGCACTTCTATAATTACGTCCTGGCCAAGCAGGTGATCCAAAGCTGCCAGCATTGAGGCCTTCCTTGCTGGATCCCTTGGTAGCCTTGATTCTTGAAAATGAGGCGGAGGATACCTTAGAAACTCCAGTCTGTAACCTGTGGTTACAGATGCCCGGACCCATTTGTCGGGGATCTTGGCTTCCCAAACTTCTGAGAAGAAACGAAGCCTTCCCCCCACCCGCAAGAGTGGGGGCGCCCCTTCATAAGGCAGACTTAGGGGCTGTCTTTGACGGCTTGCGATACCACGGCCTCTTACCCCCAGGGGTCTGTCCCTGCGATCTACTGTTAACGTTGGATCGTGCAGGCGGCCGTCGATACTGCCTGGAATTAAAGGGCCCCGAGACAGGAAAGAGCTGCCTTTTAAATGTAGGAGCCCGGAATGTCTTTTTGACCGGTAAAAGGGTACTCTTGCCATTTGAAATAGTCTGAATATATTTATCCAGATCCTCTCCGAAGAGTCGTCCTCCATGGAAGGGAAACCCTGCCAGAAGCTTTTTGCATGGGGGCTCCGCCGCCCAGTTCTTCAACCATAAGAGCCTTCTCATGTGCACCAAACATAGTGATAAACGAGAGGCCTGCTGGATGGAATCTTTTATAGCATCTACCGCAAAACACAGAGCTCTGGGAATGTCAGAAAACTCTTCTGCTTGTTGGGTAGGCATGTCCCTTAACATTTCCTTTGTCTGGTCTTTTAATGCCTGACAAACTCCAATTGCAGCCACCGCTGGCTGCACCACTGCTCCTGCCGTAGCAAAGGATGCTTTTAAAAGTGTCTCTAATCTTTTATCAACCGGATCTTTAAACATATGTATGTTTTTCACCGGGCAAGTTAGTGATTTATTCACACATGAGATGGCTGCATCCACTACTGGGAGCCTCCACCTCTTGGAGAACTTTTCCTCCATGGGGTAAATGACCGCAAATCTTTTCGGTGGCAGAAAAATCCTGTCCGGCCGTACCCAATCCCGAAATATCAATTCCTCCAAGAGAGGATGGACCGGAAAAACTGCGTTGCTTAACGGAGCTTTCAAAGAGCCCAGAGAGGATACCGGAGGAACCTGAGGCTCTGGCAATGGTAAACTAAATGCCGAGCGGACCATGTCCGTCAAAGACTGTACCCACAGTCTTTCTGTCTGGGAGTCTGAAAATGGTTCCTCAGAGGCAGATCCCTCAATCCCTGAACCCTCTTGGTTCAGGTCTAGTTGATCCTCCTGTGATTCCAATTCCTCTGGAGAGAGAATCTCAGCATCTGAGGATACACCTCTTGGTGATGGGGATCTAACCCGTTTCTTACCAGGAATAGCTCTAGCGATCAATGCTGCTATTCTCTCTTCTAGCCCCCTAGGGATACGGCTAGCATCTCCTCTGTGATAAACACAGGGCTGGGCTGATCTGGGCCAGCCTCCGCACCAGATCCCCCTAATGGCTCATCCAAGGCGCTTCTTATGTTAATAAGTTGCGGGGAAAGTATCGGCATATCAGAATCAGAAAGGGAACCCTTTTGTTTTTTGGTCTTTTTTGTACCCTTTGACCCCGAACCTTTGGAAGCCATAATACAAAATCGAGGGACTCCGCCCACACAACAGACTGTAGTGGCCAGGAGTACAAAAATCAGAGTTTAGGGGACAATAGATCACTAATGCCCAAAAACTGATGGGATCCCGTATGTTCTCTCTTTTTTTTTTTTTTTTAATATATTATATATTTTCTTTTGACAACATACCGTGACCCCAAACTAAGTTTGCCAGCCTCCAAACCTGCTGCAAAAAAGGGGGATTTCTTGGCTTAACAAAAAGGTATTGGAACAAAGTCCACATGTACTACCCCTCTTCCGCCACCGGGAGTCACTGTTCTGCCGCTCTGCGTCCTCTCCTCTGAAAATCAGCCTCAGACTGAGCACTGACAATGCCTGCTGTCTATAACAGCACAAAGGCGCGCCCCTGTATGACGCTGCAGGCACGCCCCCCCCCCGCCCTCCTGTCTGAACGGCGCGAAAAACGTCAATAAGACGTGCGCGCGCGCGCGTATGCCGGAAACAGGAGGAACATGGAGGAGCCGCGCTGCTAGAGATCCAGGAACGCAGAAACAGGCGGCAGATTCAAACCCCCGGCCAGGTAGGACTCTCCAAAGGCCCCTAGGGATCCTTACTAGCCCTAGGAAGAAACAGCAGGTTTAGCTAGCACACATATTTAGACAGGGGGACCTAGTGATGGGGGAGAAAAGGTGTCATCCTGTCTCTCTTCAGACATAGTGAACAAGGTTGCCCATGCAGAGCATACTTAGGCTATCCCCCCTTTTAGGTTACCCCGGAGAGCCTGCTGTCGAACCAAGTCCCGCAGGCTCCCCCTTACCTGCTCCATGCTGCAGGATGTTTGTCCAGCAAACTGATCCAATCTTCTCCCATCTCCGTGGGTAGCGTAGTAGACCTTCAGGCCCTGGGGTCCTATGAAGGTACCCACTGTCCTGGACCTATATAGCACCCTGGCAAACAGGAACTTATGGTTTTTACAAACTCCAAGTCCTGGGCCCAGGGTCCAGCCCTCCAAAGAGGAGCATTATAGGCAAAACCCCACGGCTTGGGGCCCGGGTACTGTCCACTTTGGCACTGAGGCTCCTTGGACAGATCCGGTTAGCCCGCCCTTAATCCCAAGGATGTGGAGCAAAGCTATTCCGTGACCAACACCTAAGACACTGGCGAAAAAACTGAGGGACTCCCTCTAGGGGAGGGGGTTATATAGGGAGGGGACTTCCTGTTTGAGATTGCCAGTGTCCACACCTGAAGGTACTCCATATAACCCACATAGTAATGAATATGCCGCTCTGTGTCCCGTGATGTACGAGAAAGAAAATAGCTTGAGTTTTCTGGAGTGTTGTGTTAGATATAGATTTAGAAAGTAGTTAATAAAAGTGCTGATCACCAAGCGTCATGCCGCGTACACACGATCATTTTTCGAGTTGAAAAAATTATGTTTTTATTTTTATGTCATTAACTTCTTAAGGACCGCCTCCTGCACATATACGTCGGCAGAATGGCACGGCTGGGAACATCCACGTATATTTACATTAGTTCCAGTACCCAGTCGTGGGTCACGGGCGCACGCCCGTGACCCGGTCCGAAGCTCCGTGACCGCGGAGCCGATCACCACTGCAGTGCGGCGATCGGTCCCCGGAGCTGAAGAACGGGGAGAGCCGTGTGTAAACACGGCTTCCCCGTGCTTCACTGTGGCGGCAGCATCGATCGCGTCATCTCTGTTATAGGGGGGCGCGATCGATGACGTCACACCTACAGCCACACCCCCCTACAGTTATAAACACACACAGGGAACACATAACCCCTACAGCACCCCCTTGTGGTTAACTCCCAAACTGCAACTGTCATTTTCACAGTAAACAATGCAATTTAACCACTAGAGGTCCGCACTATTGACAAAATACGTCAACAGCGCGGACCTGAGGCGCCGGGGTCACGTCTTTGGACGTCATGTTCTTGTAATTCCCCGGTGGCGCGCGGCGGGGAAAAACAGTCCCGTCGCATCACCGAGGATTCGATGCGTGTACCCGGCGGCCGCGGTGTCCGTCAGGTACACACGATTGGCGGTGACAGAGCAGGGACGTGGAGCTGTGTGTGTAAGGAGCTCCACCTCCTGTCAGGGAAAGAGGAGACCGATCTGTGTCTCTTGTACATAGGGACACAGCATCGGTCACCTCCCCCAGTCACCCCCCTCCCCCCACACAGTTAGAACACACCCAGGCAATACATTTAACCCCTTCCTCACCCCCCTAGTGTTAACCCCTTCAATGCCAGTCACATTTCTACAGTAATTAGTGCATATTTATAGCACTGGTCACTGTATAAATGTGATTGGCGCCAAAAATGTGTCAAAAGTGTCCGATGTGTCCACTGCAATATCGCAGTCCCAATAAAAATCACAGATCGCCGCCATTACTAGTAAAAAAAAAAATCATAATTCTGTCCCCTATTTTGGAGGCGCTATAACTTTTGCGCAAAGCAGTCACTTATTGTTATTTTTTTTTATTTATTTTTTACAAAAATACGTAGAAGAATACGTATCGGCCTTAACTGAGAAAAAAAAAAAAAAAAATTGGGATATTATAGCAACAAGTAAAATATATATATATTTTTAAATTGTCGCTGTTTTTTTGTTTATAACGCAAAAAATAAAAACCGCACGGGCGATCAAATACCACCAAAAGAAAGATCTATTTGTGGGGGAAAAAAGGACGCCAATTTTGTTTGGGCGCCACATCGCACGACCGCGCAAATGTCAGTTAAAGCGACGCAGTGCCGGAAGCTGAAATTTCGCCTGGGCACGAAGGGGGTTTATGTGCCCAGTAAGCAAGTGGTTAAATGCATTTTTTGCTGTGAAAATGACAATTGTCCCAAAAATGTGTCAAAATTGTCCGCCATAATGTCGCAGTCACAAAAAAAAAAACGCTGATCGCCGCCATTAGTTGTAAAAAAAAAAACGAATAAAAATGCAATAAAACTATCCCTTATTTTGTAAACGCTATAAATTTTGCGAAAACCAACCGATAAACGCTTATTGCGATTTTTTTTACCAAAAATAGGTAGAAGAATACGTATCGGCCTAAACTGAGGAAACAAAAAATGTTATATATATTTTGGGGGGATATTTATTATAGCAAAAAGTTAAAAATATAGAATTTTTTTCAAAATTGTTGCTCTTTTTTTGTTTATAGCGCAAAAAATAAAAACCGCAGGAGGTGATCAAATACCACTAAAAGAAAGCTCTATTTGTGGGGAAAAAAAGGACGCCAATTTTGTTTGGGAGCCACGTCGCACGACCGCGCAATTGTCAGGTAAAACGACGCAGTGCCGAATCGCAAAAATGGGGCAAGGTCCTTTACCTGCATTTTGGTCCGGGTCTTAAGTGGTTAATAACGATCGTGGGTGGCCTTCAGAGCATTTTTCGGGTTCTTAAAGACAGGCAAATTTTTTTTCTCGAACATGCTCTATTTTTTAACAACGTTTTTAACGTTGTCTTTTTTTCAGGTTGTAAAAAATGGTCGTGTGTGGGTTTTAACGACGTGAAAAATCCGCGCATGCTCAGAAGCAAGTTATGAGATGGGAGCGCTCGTTCTGGTAAAACTAGCATTCGTAATGGAGTAAGCAAGCACATTCATCACGCTGTAACAGACAGAAAAGCGCGAATCATCTTTTACTAACACGCAATCAGCTAAAGCAGCCCAAAGGGTGGCGCCATCCGCATGGAACTTCCTCTTTATAGTTCCGTCGTACGTATTGTACGTCACCGCGCTTTGCTAGAGCATTTTTTTTCCACGGTCGTGTGTAGGCAAGGCCGTTTTAATGATCAAGTTGAAAAAAAAACGTCTTTTTTTCTAGAGCCTGAAACGTCCTTTTTTTACAACCCGAAAAACGGTTGTGTGTACGCGGCATTAGAATGGATTGCTGGACTCCCTTCCTATGCTGGGCAGATAAGCCACCACTGAATCAGACCTGGTTTTCTACAATGACCGAAAAACCTTTAGAAATAACGCTATATCCAGAGACATGCAAGAATCTGAAAGGAAAACTTTGCAAAAACCCGTCGCCCATATACAATTGGATAGACCAGGGGTCTCCAAACTACAGCCCTCCAGTTGTTAGGAAACTTCAATTCCCATCATGCCTAGTCATGTCTGTGAATGTCAAAGTTTTACAATGCCTCATGGGACTTGTAGTTCTGCAACAGCTGTAGGGCCGTAGTTTGGAGATCCCTGAGATAGACCAACATTACATGCGATGTATGTGAAGGGTGGGAACCCCTGATATCAAGGGGGGGGCGGACCTCTGATGTGAAGGGGGGGGGGACCTCCGATGTGAAAAAGGGGGGGGGGGGGGGAATGTGCTGAAAAACTTGGCTTATATTCAAGTATAATTCCTGACTGATAGCAACCCATTCTTTCATAATCACTTCTTGGAGTTTGTCAGAATTAGTGGGTTTTTGTTTGTCCACCCGCCTCTTGAGGATTGACCACAAGTTCTCAATGGGATTAAGATCTGGGGAGTTTCCAGGCCATGGACCCAAAATTTCAATGTTTTGGTCCACGAACCACTTGGTTATCACTTTTGCCTTATGGCAGTGGTTCTCAACCTTTCTAGTGCCGTGACCCCTTGATAAAATTTCCAAAATTGTGGGGACCCCTAAAAGGTAAAATAATTTTCCTATCGTGGGTTGTCGGCACAAGTAATTTGCGCCCCTAACCCACGGACATTTAGCGCTCCCTGCGTTCCTTATTTTATCCTACATTTTAGGATGTACCACTCTTTCTCTTTGCTCTCCTTTCTTTCCCTTTTACCTCTCTCTATCCTAATTTCTTGTTTATTTTCACCATCCCTCTCTAGCTGTCTTTTTTGTTCTCTTATTCTTCCTCTCCCTTTTTTTTGTTCCTCCCCCTCTTTTCCTCTCCCTTCCATGTATTCTCCATTTTTATTACTTTTCTTACTCCCTGGCGGGGAGTTGGGATCAGTGGCAGTGCTGGTGGGGAGTTGGGATCAGCCAACTTAGGTGCTCATGATCAAGGTCATCTGCTGATCTGAGAACTGTAGTGGGGACTTTTAAAGGCAACTCTAATCACAGGTAGTGTTACTCACTGTGTCTCTGACTTTGTGGTTTCTCGTAGAAGTGACACCTATGCTGAAATCAGCAGATAGGGTCTCCTCCAGCCCCTCCCACTTCACATTCCTCACGAGTCAGCTGACCTCTAGTCCCTGCCTCCCAGCTATGCCGTGAACTCAATGGGCAGCTGTGAAGAGGTTGAGTGGGCAGCCGCAGGCTTCAAGAACAGCCCAGGTTTTGGTGACCTTTGGCAAATCCTGATTTGACCCCCAGGTTGAGAACCACTGCCTTATGGCACAGTGCTCCATCGTGCTGGAAAATGCATTGTTCTCCACCAAACTGTTGTTGGATTGTTGGAAGAAGTTGCTGTTGGAGGGTGTTTTGGTACCATTCTTTATTCATTGCTGTGTTTTTGGGCAAAATTGTGAGAGTGAGCCCCCCACTCCCTTGGCTGAGAAGTAACTCCACACATGAATGGTCTCAGGATGCTTTACTGTTGGCATGACACAGGACTGATGGTAGCGTCACCTTTTCTTCTCCGGACCAGCCTTTTTCCTGACGCCCCAAACAATCAGAAAGAGGCTTCATCAGAGAATATGACTTTGCCCCAGTCCTCACCAGTCCATTCACCATATTTTCTGCAGAAGATCAATCTGTCCTTGATGGGTTTTTTTGGAGAGAAGTGGCTTCTTTGCTGCCCTTCTTGACACCAGGCCATCTTCCAAAAGTCTTCTCCTCACTGTGCGTGCCGATGACCTCACACCTGCCTGCTGCCATTCCTGAGCACGCTCTGCACTGGTGGCACTCCGATCCCGCAGCTGAATCCTCTTTGGGAGACGGTCCTGGCGCTTGCTGGACTTTCTTCGGCACCCTGAAGCCTTCTTCACAAATGCAGTGGAATTTTTTTTTATGGGATTAAGTTAATTTTCATGGCAAAGAGGAACTTTGCAATCAATTGCAATTCGTCTGATCACTCTTCATAACATTCTGGAGTATATGCAATTTCCCATCTCAAAAACTGAGGCAGCAGACTTTGTGAAAATTAGTATTTGTGTCATTCTCAAAACTTTTGGCCATGGGTGTGTGTGTATGTATGTATGTATGTATGTATGTATGTATGTATGTATGTATGTATGTATGTATGTATGTGTGTGTATATATATATATATATATATATATATATATATATATATATATATATATATATATATATATATATATATATATATATATATATATATATATATATATACATACATACATACAATGTTTTCAAAATTGTTGGATTTTCTTTTTTTTCTTTTTTTTTTTAAAGCACAAAAAATAAAAACAGCAAAGGTGATCAAATGTGGGGGGAAAAAAGGACGTCAATTTTGTTTGGGTACATTGTCGCATGAAAGCCAGTAATTGCAGAAAACAGGGTCAGGCGGACCAGGAGGGGGAGAGGCGTTTGGTGCAAGGGATTTGTCCATACATCAGTCCTTTTTATTATTTTTTCTATTCTACCAGCTTTACTTTTAAAATTCTCAAGTGGTTAACAGACCGAAAGGCAGCAAATGGGAAAAGATCATTGTTATGTTTTACATAAACTTTAAATGATTACGTGCCTGATTATCCAACTGTGATCTGATTATAGGAGTGTAAAGCTGGACATATAAAATGCTTTGTGTTTTTATTTTTTAGTTCAGCCAATCGACTTCTGTTAAACAAGGATGGCAACACAGGGATAGAAATTCGGCTGTTCCCCGCTGAAACTGACAAAGTTTCATCCATCTATGGCCACCTCAAGTTCCTCTGGGGCAGGGTCTGCTGTGAATGCTTCTATTTACTCTATAAAGAACATAAACAATTGTATAAAAAAAAAAAAAAAAAACATAAAAAAAAAAAAAAGTTAAAATAATAATAATAAATAAATAAATAAAAAAAATAAAACAGGCAATAGAAATAATTGTTCTCTCCTGAGGGTTTACCTGCCGATCTGCACGGTGGGCTCGGTGGCGTAGACGGTGCCGGTGAATCCCGTGTGCTCGGTGATGTATGGCAGTGCCATCATACAATGATAGTTAGAGATTAGGATCACATCTACAGTAGACAGATCTATGAGCTGCGTCTGAAAAGCAAAGAGCAGCATATTAAATGAGTTGGCATGTCTCAGACGTACCCGCCATCCCCCCGCGCCGTCAGCCGCATCCCACCCAGACAGCTCCGAGCGGACATTTCTGCTGGAGAATATTTATTTTATATGATCGCACCAGCTGCACCTCTATACGCAACTAATAAAAAAATCAACAAATTGCTTCATTGCCTCCAGCTTTCCATTTTCCAGTCGGTAACGACGACACTGCCATGCACAAGTTAAAAAGCTCCACCTCCTGAAATGTATCCCTCATTTTTAGATGAAGATTTGG
The DNA here is from genome assembly GCA_029574335.1 of Rana kukunoris. NCBI lineage: Eukaryota > Metazoa > Chordata > Amphibia > Anura > Ranidae > Rana > Rana kukunoris. The sequence goes on from CM056052.1 coordinate 20,486,204, forward strand.
GGGGGGGGCAAGGAACTGAGGCGTACTCGAAAACGTCTTCCAATAGGCTGATCAAAATCCACTTTGGCATTTTAGTTCAATAGGTCGTCAGATATATAAACTGATTATTCAGATTGAGAAAGATTGAGTAGTATGACCACCATTGGGTGAGGTTGTTGAGTCAAGCGATTTTCTACTCTACCTTCACAATGTCAAAAGTATTGGGACTCCTGCCTTTACGTGAACTTTAATGAGTACGTGAGTAACTTGTATAGCGCTACAAATGCAAAATCGCCTCAAGGCGCTTTTTGCATCCAGTGCAGTCCTGTGTCTTCAGAAGAAGTGGGTCTTAAGTTTTTTCCTGAAGGCCTGATGGTTTTCTTCCATGCGGATGTCCGTGGGTAGAGTGTTCCATAGCCGTAGTCCTTGGACTGAAAATCTTTGTTCTCCTTTAGATTTGTAGCGGGTCTTGGGGATGTGGAGGAAGTTTTGGTTAGCTGACCTAAGGGGGCGCGACTAGGGTTGTAGTGTTTTATTTTCTCTAATAATGGCATCCCAATCTAAAGACACGTGGTCATAAAATCAGAAGTCGTCCGATGAACTTTGAAAAAAAATGATACTGTTGCTTTACATTTTTCTTTCCTTTTTTGTTACTTTTATTGTTACCACGGGGAATATAAATATCCACTACGATAGCAATAGGCAGTGACAGGTACTTTTTGTTGAGAGCCCTGGATATTAGAACCCAGATCCCTCCTCTGTCTTTAAAAGCTTCGGATCATATGCTGCATCACTTCCGGTTTACTATGCCATATAGGAGATTGGGGCCCTTCTGGGGAGGGGATGGAAGAGTGGGGGGGAAGAGGAAGGGAGAGAGGGAGGGAGAGGAGGAGAGGAAGGGAGGAGAGGAAGGGAGAGGGGGAGAGGAAGGGAGAGGGGGAGAGGAAGGGAGAGGGGGAGAGGAAGGGAGAGGGGGAGAGGAAGGGAGAGGGGGAGAGGAAGGGAGAGGAAGGGAGAGGGGGATAGGAAGGGAGAGGGGGAGAGGAAGGGAGAGGAGGAGAGGAAGGGAGAGGAGGAGAGGAGGGAGCTTCGTCTTATTCCACCCTTAGTAAAAGCAATACAGCAGCTAATTGGCTGCTAGGATTGCTTTTACTAAAAAGCCAATCTTTGGCTGAAAAAATCATTACTGGGACGATGCCTCCAGCTGCAGGCATCAACCCGGTATGACCACTTGAAGTCCAGCAAAGTACTAGTATGTCACTGGTCATCAAGTGGTTAAAAACCCAGAGAGCTAAAAGGTGCCAACAGACCTCCGTCCTACATCATGATCAGATGACGCAGGCATGAACAGGAAAGCTCAGCTAGGCCCGAAGTTCAAGTTTATGTAAATGATTGTGATAAGAAAGAGGGGGTGCTTCTCTCCTCCCACTGCTCTCTGACTCTGCTTACTGTGGTCTCAGTTCCTTTGGGAGCAAAGTCGCTGGAACTGCTATGCCCACCCCTCCCCCCCATTCACAGAAGCTTTTATATTATATAAACTTATTCACAAAATACACAAGCTTCTGTAAATGGGCAGGCAGAGAGGGGAGGGACAGGCATAGCTGCCCTGTGCGCTTCTTTGTATCATGATAATTCAATCACAAAATAGAAAGGCTACTGTGAATGGGAAGCAGAGGGGAGGGCATAGCTGCTCTGTATGCTTCTCTCCTTTCACAGCCCCTCCCCTATTTCTGTCCATTTACAGAAGCCTTTGTATTATGTGAACTGATTCACAAAATACAAGGTCTTCTATGAATGGGCAGCAGATGGAAATGGAATCTGGGAGTGCTAGCTTTTCCTAGGTGCTGCGTTTATTTCCTGCTCTTAATTTAGTTGCCACAAATTACTGCAAATTGAGTATAAGTTTGCTTTAAAAAGACGGACATTCTATATCTCTCACTTACCTCTGGTAGGCAGAATTCTGGCACAGAGTCCACAAATACCCGGCCAGAACACTCCTTTAGCTCCTGCAAAATAAATAAAAGTGCATTAGTAGGCCACAGCCACGTACGTTAACGCAAATAGATCTTACTGGTCACCATCCCAAGATCTAAAATTACAGCACTTCTCCTGGAACGAATTATGCTCGTAATCCAAGGTTCCACTGTATAGTGCAGCTTACCTAGATGTAGCGTCTTCATTCGTTTTATTTTTTAGGCTTTTTTTCCTCTTTCTGGTGATCTGGCCAGTAACAAACCTCCTGTATTAGAGCGCCCCCCACTCTGTATGAAGGAGCACAGGGGGGCCCTTTGGAAAGCAGCTTTGTCAGTCTGGGGGAGGAGAGTGTTAAATGTACTAGCAGATTTAGATACACTAATTGAAGCCAAATTTCAGCTCACGCTTTATAATCAGTTACAACCAACTGTTTTTTTTTTCCCTTTTGGGATAAATGCTCATCATTGTAATCACCCGTCAGCCTTAAATGGTTTGTCTCATCCCTGTAAACTGATACATTCTGCAGGGCAGCTTGTTCTTTTGAAAAAAAAAAAAACAGACAGACAGACTTGCAGGCCTGGATCACCAGATGAAAACAGTAAAAAAAAAAAAAAAAAATTATGTAGCCATCACATCTAAAAATTGGTAAGCTGCAATATAATAAATGTTTGTTTTGGGGTTTAATACCATTTAAAAAAATATATATATTAATAATAATTAAAAAAAGTGACCGATATTCTTTGTTATTTTTGAACAATAATAAAAACAAAAACAAAAAAATTAAAAACAAAAGACAAAATCTTAAAAAAATAAATAAAAAAAGTTAAATACTGTTACAATTTTACTCATATTACCTTTTCCAGTTGGGTATTTCCATCCTTTGACACCCATCCGGGCAGCTTAGCGAGGCGGGTGCTGCAAAACAGCAAAATGACAGATAAAGCACACATCACCATTATTTTTGCCTTTATGCTTTCAAGGCGGATGTTTACTTGTATTTTGTCTTCCTTGGTTCCTCCCATCTTCTCTCATCAACATTACAACTTAAGTTATTTAAAAGAGAAGTATTTTAACCACTTCATTACTGGGCACTTAAACCCCCTTCGTGCCCAGACCAATTTTCAGCTTTCAGCGCTGACGCATTTTGAATGATTATTGCGCGGTCATACAACACTGTACCCAAAATATATTTTTATCATTTTTTTCCCCACAAATAGAGCTTTCTTTTGGTGGTATTTGATCATCTCTGCGATTTTTATTTTTTGCGCTATAAACGAAAAAAAAACAGAACATTTTGAAAAAAAAACACAATATTTTTTACTTTTTGTTATAATATCCCAATTAAAAAAAAAAAATTCCCTCAGTTTGGGCCGATACGTATTCTTCTACATATTTTTGTTACAAAAAAAAAAAAAAAAGCGTTTGATTGGTTTGCGCAAAAGTTATAGCGCCTACAAAATAGGGGATAGATTTAGGATTTATTTTTTTACTAGTAATGGCGGCGATCTGCGATTTTTTTTTGTCAGGCCTGCGATATTGCGGCAGACATATCAGACACAATTTTGGGACCATTCACATTTATACAGCGATCAGTGCTATAAAAATGCACTAATTACTGTATAAATGTGACTGGCAGGGAAGGGGTTAACACTAGGGGGTAAGGAAGGGGTTAAATGTATTCCCTGGGTGTGCTCTAACTGTGTGGGGGGAGGTGACCGATGCTGTGTCCCTATGTACGAGGGACACAGATCGGTCTCCTCTCTCCCAGTGGCGCGCGCGGGTCATGTAAACAATAGGACGTCCAAATACGTCCACTCGGCACTTCAGGTCCGCACTGCAGACGTATTTTGACGATAGCGCGGATCTGTAGTGGTTACAGAATCTTACTTACCTAGATGAATGCAGCATCAGTCCGATTCTCCCTTTGTCCTCCCACCAGCTTTAAGACTGAGAACCAAGCGTTCAAACACCGCTGATCACTCAGTTCTTAGAGCTCTGTGAGCAGAGAGCTGAATACTGTCCGTCACAGCGCTCTGCTCAACCCCCTCCTTCCCTCACTGGAGCTCTGGGCTGTGAAGGGGGCAGGAGGGGCTGGCTCAGGCTCTCAGAGAGGCTGAGCCAAGCACCGCTCCAGGCATGTGGGTGGATCCTCTGCACTGCAATATAAAAGGGGCTGCACTGTAAAAAGGCACTGTAATATAAAAGGGGACTGAATTGTAAAAGGGGCACTGTAATATGTGAGAAGTGTGGTGTACATATGTATAGCGCCCCCACTTTGTAGAACCTCCTTTCACTGAAATTACAGCTGCAAGTCTTTTTGGGGGTGTCTCTACCAGCTTTGCACATCTAGAGAGGGACATTTTTGCCCACTCTTCTTTTCAAGTCTTGTCACAGATTCTCAATGTGATTTAGGTCTTGACTGTGACTGGGCCATTCCAACACATGAATATGCTTTGATTTAAATCATTCCATTGTAGCTGTGGCTGTATGTTTGGGGTCGTTGTCCTGCTAGAAGGTGAACCTCCACCCCAGTCTCAAGTCTTTTGCAGGTTTTCTTCTAAGATTGCCCAGTATTTGGCTCCATCCAGCTTCCCATCAACTTGACCAGCTTCCCTGTCCCTGCTGAAGAAAAGCATTCCCACAACATGATGATGCCACCACCATGTTTCACGGTGGGGATGGTGTGTTCAGGGTGATGTGCAGTGTTAGTTTTCCGCCACACACAGTGTTTTGCTTTAAGGTCAAAAAGTTAAAAACGTTGTCTCATCTGACCAGAGCACCTTCTTCCACATGTTTGCCGTCTCCCCCACATGGCTTCTCACAAACTGCAAACAGGACTTGTTATGGGTTTCTTTCAACAATGTCTTTCTTCTTGTCACTCTTCCATAAAGGGCAGATCTGTGGAGAGCACGACTAATAGTTGTCCTGTGGGCAGATTCTCCCACCTGAGCTGTGGATCTCTGCAGCTCCTCCAGAGTTCCCGTGGACCTCTTGGCTGCTTCTCTGATGAATGCTCTCCTTGCCCGGCCGGTCAGTTTAGGTGGACGGCCATGTCTTGGTAGGTTTGCAGTTGCGCCATACTCTTTCCATTTTCGGATGATGGATTGAACAGAGCTCTGTGAGATGTACAAAGCTTGGGACATTTTATTATAACCTAACCCTGCTTTATACTTCTCCACAACTTTATCCCTGACCTGTCTGGTGTGTTCCTTGGCCTTCATAATGCTGTTTGTTTACTAAGGTTCTCTAACAAACCTCTGAGGGGCTTCACAGAACAGCTGAATTTATACTGAGATTAAATTACACACAAGTGGACTCTATTTACCAATTAGGAGACTTCTGAAGGCAATTGGTTCCACTAGATTTAAGTTAGGGTTATCAGAGTAAAGGGGGCTGAATACAAATGTACTTCACACTTTTCACATATTTATTTAAAAAATAAAATAAAAATTTAAAACCATTTATCCTTTTTCTTCCACTTCACAATTATGTGCTGCTTTGTGTTGGGTCATCACATAAAACACATTTAAGTTTTTTGGTTCTAACATGACAAAAAGGGTAAAATTTCAAGGGGTATTAATACTTTTTTAAGGCACTGCATTGGGAAGTGGGCGAGCATCGGCTGAAAAGACTCCCAGCTCTCTGTGTAGATCTCTAGCCCCCCCCCCCCCCCCCCCCCAAGCTGCTGATAGGATGAGATTGTCAGTGGGGTGGGAGAATCGGTGAGAAGCTCACAGTGTGCGGTGACACCAGAGGAAGCCATTTCTGCACAGGAGAGAAGGTGGCGGTGCAAGACTGAAGGCAAGGCCGGAGTCCTGCTTTAAATACCAAAAAAAATTAAAAATTCCTTCGCCCAGGAGATGGAGAATGGCGGCACCTATCTGTGCAGATTTGTGGGCAGGTTGTAGCCGTCTATAATGTGTTGGGGGGTTAAGGGGGGTTAATTGTCATTAAACAATAACTGGGAGAGAAGAGTAATCGCCCATTAAATCCTTCACATGTAATAATGGCGTGAGCCGGGACGTGTCATTTTCTGGGAGTGGTGGGAATTTATCGCTCGGCCCGCCGTCAGGAGGAAATGGTGATTGATGAGCCTTCTACAAGTGCAATGTGAGGAAGAAACGGCTCTCCTGCTGCTCGAGAGATTTGACGGGCGCAATTTAATGGCCATTACTGGGCAGGGCTCGCCATCAAAAATTATTTCTGTTTTAGTAAATGTGAAGAACGAGCCGTTCTAACCGGAACGCAGAATGTCCTTTTATAATGAGGAGATGGTAAATAGTGTATCCTGATCCAAGGGGAGAAACGTCATCTATGGCAGATTATCAGTGTGCAAGAACGTTTCCTGCCAGGACAGATCACTCCCATTAAACTTGCAAGTACAGATTACTCCCATTGATTCTGCCAGAAATCCTGCCAGTACGGATCATTCCCACTGATCCCGCCACTGCGGGTCACTCCCACGGATCCCGCCACTGCGGGTCACTCCCACGGATCCCGCCACTGCGGGTCACTCCCACGGATCCCGCCACTGCGGGTCACTCCCACGGATCCCGCCACTGCGGGTCACTCCCACGGATCCCGCCACTGCGGGTCACTCCCACGGATCCCGCCACTGCGGGTCACTCCCACGGATCCCGCCACTGCGGGTCACTCCCACGGATCCCGCCACTGCGGATCACTCCCACGGAATCCCGCCACTGCGGATCACTCCCACGGATCCCGCCACTGCGGATCACTCCCACGGATCCCGCCACTGCGGATCACTCCCACGGATCCCGCCACTGCGGATCACTCCCACGGATCCCGCCACTGCGGATCACTCCCATTGAGCCTCGGAAACACTCGGGAACTAAGTATTTCCAAGTGATTCTAAGGGCCAGATTCTTGTACATTTGCGGCGGCATAGCGTTAGCCATTTACACTACGCCGCCGCCTCGTACTGGAGCAAGTGCTTTATTCCCAAAGCACTTGCTCCGTAGTTTGCGCCGGCGTAGTGTAAATGGCCCACAGTACGGCCGCGAAATTCAAAGGGGGCGGCTTGTATTTAAATTAAGCGCGCCCCCGTGCCGATTGAACTGCGCATGCGCCGGCCGCGACAAAATCCCAGTGCGCATGCTCCAAAGGACGTCACATTTTCTCAATGTAAACGCCGTAATCGTAGCGTACGCCAGCCCCATTGAGAATCAGCGTACGCAAACAACGCACAACACGACGCGGTCCCGAGGCCATACTTAACATGGCATCCGACGGCAGCCGACGGGACTTCGTAAGGTTACTCCAAATCTTAGCAGGGGTAACCTTACGCGGACGAAAACGACGTTAACCATGACGGGGCGGCGTAAAAGCATTCGGGAATCGGCGTATTAGCCTCATTTGCATAGGCAAATGAGAAAACCGGAGTTAGTCTTACCGGTAACTCTCTTTCCAGGAGTCTTCCAGGACAGCCCTGAGATATATGGCTCCTCCCTCCGGGACAGGAAACACATTCCCCCAAAACATAAAAGGAGGTCCTCCAGGCCCTCTCCTCAGTTCATCCAAGAATTCCTGAAGGCTCTGAAAAACATAACATACTAACACATCGTCAGTACACATATCCAACTCCTGTTTACAAACTATAAACTCTGGGTGGGAAACCGGGCTGTCCTGGAAGACTCCTGGAAAGAGAGTTACCGGTAAGACTAACTCCGGTTTTCCCCCCTCGTCTTCCAGGACAGCCCTGAGATGATAAACAAGAAACTTACTTGTCAGGGTGGGGTAGCCGCCTGGAGGACCCTTCGGCCAAATGACTGATCCTTCTCAGACATCAAGTCCAGGCGATAGTGCTTGGCGAAGGTCGTATAGTTTGACCACGTTGCCGCCTTACAGATTTCTTCCGGAGAGGCTCCGGCCTTTTCCGCCCAGGAACTCGAAACCGCTCTAGTAGAGTGTGCTTTGACAAATGGGGCTTGCTTACCCTCTAACTCATAAGATTTAGCTATCGCTAACCTGATCCACCTGGCAATAGAATACTTAGATGCTTTTTGCCCTTTCTTAATCCCCGAAAAATTAACAAAAAGAGAATCAGACTTCCTGAGTTCCTAGGTTACCTTTAAATAAATTAAAATACATCTCTTAACATCTAGAGATGTCCCCTCTGAGCTCGAGGGAGACAAAAAAGTCGGAAGGACAATGTCTTGAGTCCTGTGAAATGAGGACGCTACTTTAGGGAGAAAACTGGGGTCTGTCTTCAACACAACTCTATCCTCATAAATTAACAAAAAAGGCTCTCTAAAAAAAGGGCCTGAAGGTCACTTACCCGCCTGGCGGAAGTGACTGCTACCAACAGAACTGTCTTAAGGGTTATCCATTTTAAGATAGATTCCTCCAGAGGCTCAAATGGACTAGCTGACAATGCTTTAAATACCAAAGAGAGATCCCAAGGAGGACAGGGTGAGATCTTCACCGGCCTAGATCTAGACAAGGCTTTGAAAAAATTCTTAATAAAAGCATTCTGCTGAAGGGAACATTGAAGAAAGACACTAAGGGCCGCAACCTGTACTTTTAAGGTACTTGGGGATAGACCCATGTCTACTCCTGCCTGCAGAAAATCTAGAATGGCTGGGACCTTTGGTTGATCAATTTTTCGTTCTTCTAACCAGGAACAAAATTTTTTCCAGAATTTGGCATAAATTTTTCTAGTAACCGGTTTTCTGCACTGAATCAGGGTTTTGATTACTTTCTCCGAGAAGCCCTGTGTTCTCAGCAACTGTTCCTCAGATACCACGCAGTTAGGTTTAGTCTGTCTACCTGCGGATGAAGAATGGGACCCTGTGATATTAGATCCCTCCTGCTGGGAAGATGAAATGGGGAGAGAATGGCCAGCCTTTTCAGAATGGCAAACCAAGGTCTTTTCGGCCAAAAAGGAGCAACCAAAATTAGATCGGTTCTTTCCGTCCGAAATTTCTGAAGGACTGCTGCTATCATCCTTATTGGAGGGAAAGCGTAGCAGCTGTTGAACTTCCATGTCTTGGAAAAAGCATCTATCCCTGTAGCCCTGTCCCCTGGATGGATCGAGAAGAACTGTATTACCTTCTTGTTCTTTTCGGAGGCGAAAAGGTCCACCTCCGGTTGACCCCACTTCTGCACTATTTGAGCGAAAACCTCCTCGTGTAGTGCCCACTCGTCCTGACTCACCTGTTGACGGCTCAGATAATCCGCTAGGGAGTTCTGGGTGCCCTTTAGGTGGACCGCTGTCAGCGAAGCCAGATTTGTTTCTGCCCAGGAAAAAATTTCGTTGGCTATAGCCTGAAGAGCAGGACTTCTCGTGCCCCCCTGCTTGTTCACATATGCCACAGTAGTTGCATTGTCTGTGCGAACCTGCAGATGTCGCCCTCTCAGGGTTGTCTGAAACACTTCGATTGTTTTCAGGACTGCCAGGAGTTCTCTCTGGTTTGAGGAACGTCCTGCCTCTCTTGGAGACCATGTTCCCTGGGCCACTGCCTCCCCCAGGTGGGCTCCCCACCCCCAGGCACTGGCATCTGTAGTTACTACTGTTTCTACCGGCAGGGTCCAGGTTAGACCCTTGTCTAGATTGTTGCGCGTTCGCCACCACCATAGAGTCCTTTTGACTCGGGATGAGATTGGAATCTGGACCTCCAAATCTTGCCTTTGGCCACTCCAAAACCGAAGCATTAGTTGCTGCAACGGACGTTGATGGAACCTCGCCCAGGGTACCGCTGGAAAACATGCCGTCATAAACCCCAGTACTCTCATAACTTGTCTGACCGAAGCTTCTCGGTTGGACTGTAACTGGGCTGCTGCTTGTTCTACCTTTACCATCTTTTCTTCTGGAAGATAACATTTTCTCTCTACAGAAGAAATCCTGTAACCCAGGTACAGAACCTCCTGAGATGGGGTCAATTGAGACTTGTCTCGGTTGATTATCCAGCCGAGAGAGGAGAGAAAGTTCTGAGCTTCCTGCAAATCCTCTTCCAGCTGTTGGGCTGACCCTGCCACGAACAGGAGATCGTCCAGATAAGGGATTACAATTATCGCCTTGTTTCTCAGCGGTGCTAGAGCCTCTGCCAGGATCTTTGTGAAAATTCTTGGCGATGAGGACAGACCAAAGGGAAGGGCTTGGAACTGGAAATGTTTGATCTCCGAGTTCACCTTCACCGCTACCCTGAGGAACTTTTGGAAGTCCCCATGAATTGGGACGTGCAAGTAGGCATCCCTGAGGTCCAGGGTGGCCATGTAACACCCTGGAAATAGAGACCTTGCCACTGTGAAAATTGACTCCATCTTGAACCTTTTGTATTTTACAAATTTGTTCAGGGGACGAAGATTCAGGATCATTCTGAATTTTCCCGATGGCTTTTTTACTACAAATACATGGGAATACGTCCCTAGACCCTGTTCCTTTTGTGGGACCTGAATTAGAACTCTTTGGTCTACTAATTCCCCTAGAGATAGGCCCAAGGCCTCTGCCTTCTCTCTGTCCCTTGGAAGCTGGGTAATCAGAAAACTTGGAGGGGGTGTCATCGTGAACTCCAACTTGTATCCGTTCCTGATTATGTTTAAAATGAACGGACTTGAAGTTGCCCTGGTCCATTGTGGGAGAAACTGCCCCAATCTTCCTCCCACCGTGACGCAAGAGTCACTGTGGCTTGGGGGTGGTTTGAGGAGGATTAAACAATATTCCTCCTCTCCCCCTACCTTTATGGCCTGCCCAGTGTTTCTTTGGTTGGCCTTCCTTTTGCAGGTTTTGTTTGAAACCTCGAAAAAAACGTCTTCCCTCCGCTTTTTTCTTTCTCTCTGGAAAAGCCTTTTTTCTGTCCTGGGTCCTTTCTAGCGCTTCCTGTAGTCCTGACCCAAACAGGTGGTCACCTGAAAAGGATAACCCACAGAGTTTTAACTTGGAGGCAGCATCACCTGTCCAAGTTTTCAGCCACACTGATCTTCGGGCTGCGTTTACCAAGGCTGCTGATCTGGCTGCCAATTTAACTGATTCTTCAGAGGCATCCGCCAGAAAGCCTACCGCTTTAAAAAGAAGAGGGAAAGATTTTAATATTTCCTGTCTGGATGTACCCGCCTGGATGTGGGTTTGCAACTGAGTAAGCCAACATTCTAGATTTCTAGCTACACAGGTTGCTGCTAGTGCGGGCTTCAGACTTATTGAAGAGGTATCCCAAGCTCTCTTCAACAACAAGTCCCCTCTCTTATCCATCGGGTCCTTCAGGGCCCCCAGATCATCGAAAGCCAGATCCGTCTTTCTTGATACCCTAGCCAAAGGGGCATCTAATTTTGGAACCTTGTTCCATGGCTGAGACCCATCCGAATCAAAGGGGAATCTCCGTTTAAGGGAGCCTGAAAAGAATGGTCTTTTTTCAGGTTGTTCCCACTCCCGCAGAATTGTGTCAATCAGGGATTTGTGTACAGGAAAAACCCTAGATCTATTCGCACTAGACCCCTGATACATGAGGTCGTGCTTGGAGAGCTGAACCTGTTCCTCACGGATCTCCAAGGTATCATAAATAGCCTTTAGTAGGTCTCCTACATCTTCCAAGGACAATTTGTACCTAGTAGCCCTGGAGGAATCTTCTTCTGCCTCAGAATCTGATGCTGATCCTGCCTGAGAGGAAGCAATAGACCTAGGCGTTTGCTCCCTGTACTCCTCCTCCTCTTGAGTCTGGGACAGGGCAGGCATACTAGCTGCTCTAGGTAGGGACGAGGCGGGACCCTGCATCCTGTCTATCAGTCCTTTAAAAGACTGAAATGTGGACGCCATTTCCTCCTTAACAGAGGATAATAACTGACGGCAAGCAGTAACTGAGTCATCTTTTATCAGACTGCTAACACATTCTGGGCATAACGGCTTGTCCCAACTGGAACCTAGCTTTGTCCCACAGACGGCACACTTTCTTCTAGGCGGCTGTAGAGTTTTAATCTGCAACAAACACAAACAGAAAGCAAAAAACTCCATTAAAAAACAGCCTATGCCTGAACACCACTGTGCCTAGCTCCTAGAAGTGCCGTACCCACCACCAATCAGGTTCGCCACCCATGGGGGGTATCTTTGGCCAAATAGACCAATCTCCCCCCCCAGAGTAAACCATGTGCTCTCACCAAGCTTACCTGGGAGGGACCGGTGCCAACCGAACCAGGGTCTGGATGTGCCGCTGCAGCTTCCATGGTTCTGGTGTCTTTGCCTCGGCGCTCCGAGATACACCACGGCTCCGGCTCCTACATAGCCACCGCCGCGCCTTTTTGAAACATGGGAACGATGTTTCCGGCGCCCCCTGATGACGCGCTTCCGCCCGGGAACCTCACTTCCCTTCCTTGGAGCGCAGTGGCTCCGCCCCTTCAGCGTCGAACCCGGAAGTGCTGTATCCACAGCGCGGTCCATGGCGTCTCTCGCCTTTCACCGCTGCTTCCGGAGCCTGGGGCCTGAGCACACCGCCGTCAACCAGGGGTCCCACTCTCGCCGAGCCAGGGCAGCGGTGACCATTAGCGACGCTCTCTACCCCTGGGCCAGATGCGTGCTGTAGGGTAAGTTCAGCTCTCACTCCCATCAAGGGAGAACCTGGGGAAAAAAAGAATAGCTACGTTCCCTAATGTGCTCCTTCCCGTCCGGCAGGAAACACAAAAACTGAGGAGAGGGCCTGGAGGACCTCCTTTTATGTTTTGGGGGAATGTGTTTCCTGTCCCGGAGGGAGGAGCCATATATCTCAGGGCTGTCCTGGAAGACGAGGGGGGAAAACAACGTAAAGGCCACCTAGCGGCCGGAGTTGTCAATACATCTATGATCCGCCAGTGTAATTGTTTTACACATGGCGGATCTTCACCTGTATCTATGCGTAAGTGATTCTAGGAATCACACGCATAGATACACGGGCAAAAAAACGTCGATACGACGGGGTATCTGTGATACCCCGTCGTAGCGCCTCTGCGAATCTGGCCCTAAGTATTTACGAACGGCTCCGGACCGTTCTGAGTGTCACCGGAGCCCCCACCTCTGGCCAAATGTGGTACTGTACACCCCATTAGCTTGAATTATGCTTGTTTCGCGAGACAACACTCGCAAACTGAGTCAGGATTTGTTTTTTAAAGTCGCTCGTTATTCAAATCGCTCGATAACCACGTTACTCGTAAACCGAGGTTCCACTGTATTTATAAATCTGGCAAGACGGTTTTGATGTTGATTTCACAATGTAAACACTGGCAGTTGTTTTTTACATGGAAAAGCAAAGATAATTTTTATTTTATTTATTTTTTGATCTCATGCCTTTCTGGGTAGAGGAGATCATTGACCCCAGATCTCTCTCCATAAAGAGGACCTGTCATGCCTTATTCCAATTACAAGGGATGTTTACATTTCTAAGTGATAAATAAAAAATTTAAAATGAAAGGAACTGTGTAAAAAAAAATTGAATAAAGATTTTTTTTTTTTAAAAGCGATCCCGTCCCCTTGTGCTCGCACGCTGAAACGAACGCATACATAGGCTGCGCACGCGTACGTAAATGGCGTTCAAACCACACATCTGAGGTATCACCGCAAACGTCAGTGCGAGAGCAATAATTCTAGAACCAGACCTCCTCTGTAACTCTAAACTGCTAACCTGTAAAAATGTTTAACCACTTAACCCCCGGACCATATTGCTGCCCAATGACCAGAGCACTTTTTGTGATTCGGCACTGCGTCGCTTTAACTGACAATTGCGCGGTCGTACGATGTGACTCCCAAATAAAATTGGCGTCCTTTTTTCCCACAAATAGAGCTTTCTTTTAGTGGTATTGGATCGCCTCTGCAGTTTTTATTTTTTTGCGCTATAAACAAAAATAGAGCGACTATTTTGAAAAAAAAAAAAAAATTCCCTCAGTTTAGGCCGATACGTATTCCTCTACATAATTTTCGTTAAAAAAAAAAAAAAAAAAAAAAATTAACGTTTATTGATTGGTTTGCGCAAAATGTATAGCGTTTACAAAATAGGGGGTCGTTTTATGGTATTTTTATTAATATTTTTTTTTTTACTAGTAATGGCGGCGAGCAGCGATTTTTTTCAGTACTGCGACATTATGGCGGACACTTCGGACAATTTTGAAAATTTTTTGGGACCATTGGCATTTTTATAGCGATCAGTGCTATAAAAATGCATTGGATTACTATAAAAATGCCATTGGCAGTGAAGGGGTTAACACTAGGTGGCGGGGAAGGGGTTAAGTATGTTCCTGGGTGTGTTCCTGGGTGTGTTCCAACTGTATGGGGGGGGGGGTGGCCTCACTAGGGGAAATCACTGATCTTCTGTTCATACATTGTATGAACAGAAGATCAGCGTTTCCCCCGCTGACAGGACCGGGAGCTTTGTGTTTACACACATAGCTCCCGGTCCCCGCTCTGTAACGAGCAATCGCGCGTGCCCGGCGGCGATCGTGCCCGGGCCGCCGGCGTCGCGCGCCCCCTAGTGGCCGCAAAAAGAGCGGACGTATAGCTACGGGCTCTCGCCCAGGCGTGCTGACCTCCCGCAGTAATATGACGGTGGGCAGTCGGCAAGTGGTTAAAAGCGATGCCTATGGAGATTTTTAAATTTGGGTAAATAATGTGTTTTGTATTTTTTTATTTTATTTATGAAAGTGTTTTTTTTTTTAATAGTGTTTAAAAAATTGCTGCACAAATATCGTGTGACATAAATTGCAACAATAGCTACTTAAGTGGCTAGGGTCTCTGCTATATATATATATATATATATATATATATATATATATATATATATATATATATATATATTACACACACACACAGTACAGACCAAAAGTTTGGACACACCTTCTCATTCAAAGAGTTTTCTTTATTTTCATGACTATGAAAATTGTAGATTCACACTGAAGGCATCAAAACTATGAATTAACACATGTGGAATTATATATAGGGTTGTCCCGATACCGATACCAGTACTTGTACTCCCGCAAATACCCCCGATACCTAAATAGAATACTACCCCCCCCCCCCCCCCCGCTGCCGCCACCGCCGCATCGAACCCGCCGCATTGAAACCCGCCGCTGCATGGGTTAAACAGCGTGCGGGAACATCACAGCTTTCATTTGAATAGCTGTAGTGTTCTTGCTGCATATAGACACTCCCACTTGCAAGGGAATTGGATGTGTGATCGTGATCTGTCCAATCCCGAGCAAGGGGGAGTGTCTATACTCACGGGCAAAACAGCTATTCAAATGAATGCTGTGATGTTCTCCGTGCAGCAGCGGCGGCTAGGTTTCGGCGGCTAGGTATGGGGGACATGGCTGGAGGGACATGGCTGCGGGGACATGGCTGCATATGTGGGGGACATGGCTGCAGGGACATGGCTGCATATCTGGGGGACATGGCTGGAGGGACATGGCTGCATATGTGGGGGACATGGCTGCATTTGGGGTCACATTTAAAAAAAGTATCGGTATTCGGTATCGGCGAGTACTTGAAAAAAAGTATCGGTACTTGTACTCGGTCCTAAAAAAGTGGTATCGGGACAACCCTAATTATATACATAACAAAAAAGTGTGAAACAACTGAAAAAATATGTCATATTCTAGGTTCTTCAAAGTAGCCACCTTTTGCAGCAGACACATCTCTAGAACAACTGTTAAGAGGAGACTGTGTGAAAGAGGCCTTCATGGTAGAATATCTGCTAAGAAACCACTGCTAAAGAAAGGCAACAAGCAGAAGAGACTTGTTTGGGCTAAAGAACACAAGGAATGGACATTAAACCAGTGGAAATCTGTGCTTTGGTCTGATAAGTCCAAATTTGAGAACTTTGGTTCCAACCACCGTGTCTTTGTGCGACGCAGAAAAATCATGAAAATAAAGAAAACTCTTGGAATGAGAAGGTGTGTCCAAACTTTTGGTCTGTACTGATATATATATATATATATTTTTTGTTTGGGGGTTCTGCACAATTTGCTAGCAAAAAAAAAAAATATATATGATTTTTTAATTTTTTTAACACGTAGGAGAGGAATGTCAGAATTGGCCCGGTATGGAAGTAGTGAAGCTTCTCTGTGTCACTTATTCCTGCTCATGGCATTGGCCAGTGCACAGTGTCTGTGAGCCTGATATGAAATTTTAGCTGCTGTGCATCTAGGCCACAGTTAGCTTCCCCAGCCTCCGAGACTTACCTGTGCACCAGAGGTAGTGGGAGGAAGTTTAGGGCGGACGTCATGTCCAGACCACAGTCCAGCATGATGGTGGTGGATTTGAACTTGAGGATGTTGCATGGCAGCGTGGGATGACCCGACAGGCAGTACTGAAAGAGAAAGTAATTTAATGTTCTGGACCAATAGAGACAAATATTAAAGAGCAATCCCTGAATAGAAGGAGGAGAAGAAGGACGAGAGAGAGGAGGAGAAGAAGAAGAAGAAGGACGAGAGAGAGGAGGAGAAGAAGAAGAAGAAGGACGAGAGAGAGGAGGAGAAGAAGAAGAAGAAGAAGGACGAGAGAGAGGAGGAGAAGAAGAAGAAGAAGGACGAGAGAGAGGAGGAGAAGAAGAAGAAGAAGGACGAGAGAGAGGAGGAGAAGAAGAAGAAGAAGGACGAGAGAGAGGAGGAGAAGAAGAAGAAGAAGGACGAGAGAGAGGAGGAGAAGAAGAAGAAGAAGGACGAGAGAGAGGAGGAGGAGGAGGAGAAGGACGAGAGAGAGGAGGAGGAGGAGGAGAAGGACGAGAGAGAGGAGGAGGAGGAGAAGGAGGAGAAGGACGAGAGAGAGGAGGAGGAGGAGAAGGAGGAGAAGGACGAGAGAGAGGAGGAGGAGGAGAAGGAGGAGAAGGACGAGAGAGAGGAGGAGGAGGAGAAGGAGGAGAAGGACGAGAGAAGGAGGAGGAGGAGGAGGAGAAGGAGGAGAGAGAGAGAGGAGGAGGAGGAGAGGAGGAGGAGGAGGAGAGGAGGAGGAGGAGAAGGACGAGAGGAGGAGGAGGAGGAGGAGAAGGAGAAGGACGAGAGAGAGGAGGAGGAGGAGGAGGAGGAGAAGGACGAGAGAGAGGAGGAGGAGGAGGAGGAGGAGGAGGAGGAGGAGGAGAAGGACGAGAGAAGGAGGAGGAGGAGAAGGACGAGAGAAGGGGGAGGAGGAGGAGGAGGAGGAGGAGGAGAAGGACGAGAGAGAGGAGGAGGAGGAGGAGGAGGAGGAGGAGGAGGAGGAGGAGGAGGAGGAGAGAGGAGGAGGAGGAGGAGGAGGAGGAGGAGGACGAGAGAGAGGAGGAGGAGGAGGAGAAGGAGGAGGAGGAGAAGGAGGAGGAGGAGAAGGACGAGAGAAGGAGGAGGAGGAGAAGGACGAGAGGAGAAGGAGGAGGAGGAGGAGGAGGAGGAGGAGGAGGAGAAGGACGAGAGAGAGGAGGACGAGAGAGAGGAGGAGGAGGAGGAGGAGGAGGAGGAGGAGGAGGAGGAGGAGGAGGAGGAGGAGGAGGAGGAGGAGGAGGAGGAGGAGGAGGAGGAGGAGAAGGAGAGGAGGAGAGAGGAGAAGGAGAAGGAGGAGGAGGAGAAGGAGGAGGAGGAGAAGGAGGAGGAGGAGAAGGAGGAGAAGGAGGAGGAGGAGAAGGACGAGGAGGAGGAGGAGGAGAAGGACGAGGAGGAGGAGAAGGACGAGACAGGAGGAGGAGAAGGACGAGACAGGAGGAGGAGAAGGACGAGACAGGAGGAGGAGAAGGACGAGACAGGAGGAGGAGAAGGACGAGACAGGAGGAGGAGAAGGACGAGACGACGAGAGAGAGGAGAACTGGGAGATTAAAGGAGGAGATCACAAGGGCAATGACAGCTCTAAGCAAACACTGACTAATTATGTCACCACAGGGCCCTGATTACCATCACACTGACCCTGACACAGAGAAATTCACACCCACACCAGTCAGGGAACAATGGTCACCGCTTACTTATAACAATTCCTCTCCTGTCTCCACTCCTCAGCCATGGTCCTGGCAGACTGCAGGGGGTCCTCCAGAGAGGGCTAAGGTTCCTTATACAGCGAGAAGCAGTGCACTGATTTCCTACTGGATGGTGCCAGCGTAGTTCTGGGCCCAAAGTCATTTTGTAGGAGGCACGACAGTAACCACCAATGCAATGGGGCATTCCTTCTCCTGACCACCAATGTAAGGGGGGTACCTCTCCTAATGACCACCAATGTAAGGGGGTACCTCTCCTAATGACCACAGTAAGGGGGCACCTCTCCTAATGACCACCAATGTAAGGGGGCAGCTCTCCTAATCACTGCAAATGTAAGGGGGAACATCCCTTAATGACCATCCATATAAGGGGGAAAATCCCCTAATGGCCACGAACGTAAGAGGGCACCTCTCCGAAAGACCACCAATGTAAGGGGGTGCCTCTCCTAATCACTACCAATGTAAGGGGGAACAACTCCTAATGACCATCCATATAAGGGGGGAAATCCCCTAATGACCACCAACATAAGGGGGCACCTCTCTTAAAGACCACCAATGTAAGGAGGTACCTCTCCTAATGACACTGACACCAGTGACCAGGAGCAAGGTAATGAAACTGGATGTGCTACACCTGATTACTTTTCTTTGGGGGGGGGGGGCATTTGTAGCACACCCAAAGTCTGCAGCTACTTACCCACCTCAATACCGAACACTCCCCTCCCCTTTCCTGCCCAGACCCATTTTCAGCTGTCAGACTTTGAATGACAATTGCGCGGTCATGCAACACCCAAATAAAAACGTAATTTTTTTTTTTCCCCCCACACAGAATTTTCTTTTGCTGGTATTTAATCACAACAGGAGTGTTTGTTTTATTTTTTTGCTAAACGAATAAAAAAAAAAAAACGAATAATGTTGGAAAAAAAAGTTTATCTTTGTTTCTGGTATAAAAAAATAAATGTTTCTACTTCACTGATGAGGAGGCAAGAATGTGCAGCACTGATGGCCAGCCTTTATGGGCACTGATATGCAGCACTGACAGATTGAAGTGATATGCAGCCCTTATGGGCACTGATAAGCATGACTGGCACTGATGGCTAGCATTTATGGGTACTGACAGGTTGAATTGATATGCAGCCCTGATGGGCACTGACGAGGTAGCACTGATAAGCATGAATTTGCCACACTGGTGGCCAGCCAACCTTTATGGGCACTGATGAGGTGGCACTGACAGGTTGAAGTGATATGCAGCACTGATGGGCAGCCTTTATGGGCACTGACAGGTGCAAGTGATATGCAGCACTGATGGCCATCCTTTATGGGCACTGATGCGGTGGCACTGACAGGTTGAAGTGATATGCAGCACTGATGGCCAGCCTTTATGGGCACTGACAGGTGGAAGTGATATGCAGCCCTAATGGGCACTGACAGGTGGAAGTGATATGCAGCCCTGGTGGGCACTGACAGGTGGAAGTGATATGCAGCCCTGGTGGGCACTGACAGGTGGAAGTGATATGCAGCCCTTATGGGTACTGATGTGGTGGAACTGATATGCAGCACTGATGGCCAGCCTTTATGGGCACTGACAGGTGGAAGTGATATGCAGCCCTAATGGGCACTGACAGGTGGAAGTGATATGCAGCCCTGGTGGGCACTGACAGGTGGAAGTGATATGCAGCCCTGGTGGGCACTGACAGGTGGAAGTGATATGCAGCCCTTATGGGTACTGATGTGGTGGAACTGATATGCAGCACTGATGGCCAGCCTTTATGGGCACTGACAGGTGATACTGACAGGTGGAAGTGATATGCAGCCCTAATGGGCACTGACAGGTTGAAGTGATATGGGCAGCCCTTATGGGCACTGACAGGTTGAAGTGATATGGGCAGCCCTTATGGGCACTGACAGGTTGAAGTGATATGGGCAGCCCTTATGGGCACTGAGGTGGCACTGATATGCAGCCTTGGTGGGCACTGACAGGTGGAAGTGATATGTGGAGCCATTATGGGCACTGACAGGTGGAAGTGATATGCAGCCCTAATGGGCACTGACAGGTGGAAGTGATATGCAGCCCTATGGGCAGCCTTTATGGGCACTGACAGGTGGAAGTGATATGCAGCACTATGGGCAGCCTTTATGGGCACTGGTGGGCTGCATGAACCCTGGGCGGACCTGGTGATCTGGCCAGTAAGTCTGTTGTTTTCAACAGAACAAGCTGTCCTGCACATGTATCAGTATGGATGAGACAAACCATTTACCCCTGACAGAGGGTACTTATACAATGATCAATTATATAAAACCTTCATCCCAAAAGGAAGACAAGGGTTTACTGTAACTGATTATAAAGTGTGAGCTGGGGAGGGGGGGAGGGGGGTTGGCTTCAATGTGTTAGTGTATCTAAATCCGTTAGTACACCCAACACTCCCCTCCCCCACCTTGGCTGACAATGCTGCTGCTGTCTGCTGTGCCTCCTGTTCTCATTCCTCCAGAGGGAGGGCTGGTCAGATCACCAAGTGAAAACGAAGGGGGAAACCAAAAAAAATATGAGAAAATAAATGCAGCCACCACATCTAATGATTAGTAAGCTGCGATAAATTACATTTGTGGTTCTGGGGTCTATGGCATACGTGTCACTGTGTGGAGTTCCCCTTTAAATAGTGAAGATAATGTGGACAGACCCCCAGGCTGCAGATAACAATAGGTGGAGTGTGATGTGAATGTTGTATACAGATAATGCGGACAGGGAGTGTGTGATAGAGATGAGGGGATGGAGAGCAGGGACAATCCCTCCTCTCACTAACAGAACATTCACTCACAGACTCATCAACTCACCAGCTTCATCTTCCCCTGCACACCTCCAGTACCGGTTCACTTCCGGGAGGGGCGCACGGCATGACGGGACTGGTAGTCCGCCACCACCGACGTCACTTCCGCTCCAGACACGCTCCAAGCGTGCGAAGAAGGCGTGTCCCGCCCAGTCTGACCGCCAGGAATGGGGGGCGTGTCCCGCCCCGTCTGTCCGCGAGCGGCTGCGCCCCGCCTTCCTCCAGTCTGTTAGGCCAGGAGCCTGACCCCGCCTCCCGCCGGCAATGCCCCACCCCGTCTGCCCGCGCTGCGCTCTGGGAGATGTAGTCCCGGCCCCTCACTCCCCGGGGAGAAGCCGGCGGTGTCGGGAACTACAACTCCCAGAGTTCCCCCCGCGGGGCCGCTCGGCCAGTCTGTGTGTGTGTGTGTGAGAGAGAGTGTTGAGGTTGGGGGGGTGGTGGTGGAAGGTGCGCGGTGCTGAGTGTCAACATGGCGGCCGGGAGACAGACAAAGACGAGTCAGCCGGCTGGGATGTGAGCGGCGGGGGGAGAGCTGAGGAGCCGAGGGCGGACATCACCACCCCGGAGAGAGAGTGAGGGCCCGCCGCCGCTGCCGGGCTGTACACCGCTACTGTACAGGTGAGCGACATTCCCCTCCTCCTCCTACCTCTTACTTCTTCACTCACCACACACACACTGACCGGGGCTGTACACCGCTACTGTACAGGTGAGCGACATTCCCCTCCTACTTCACTCACTGACCGGGCTGTACACCGCTACTGTACATGTGAGCGACATCCCCCCCCCTCCTGTCATATCATCACACAACTTCACCTCACCGTCACCATGGAGACCCCACAGACAGACAGGTCACCCCCCACAGACAGACAGGTCACCCCCCACAGACACATAGGTCACCCCCCCATTATCAATAATAATATAAATATCATCTATATACTGTGTGTGTATAGATGGGACCCCCCCCCCCCCCTTATCAATATATGTATCATACCTACTATTATTACTGCTAATTATTATTATTTACTACTGGTAACATTTATTGTTATTATTGTATTATAAAGTCTCTTCACTAGACTTGTGTCTCCTCTAATTACACTGCCCCCCCCCCCCCATCATCATTTATTATCATTATCACATTATTATAGTGACTCTGGCAGTGATGTGTCCAGACATACTGATATCATTACTACTACGACTCCCATCATCTTGGGATTATCACTATTATTATTATTATTATTATTATTATTATTGTGACTATTATTGTGACTCTGGCAGTGATGTATCCAGACATACTGATATCATTACTACTACTACTCCCATCATCTTGGGATTATCACTATTATTATTATTATTGTGACTCTGGCAGTGATGTGTCCAGACATACTGATATCATCCCATCATTTTTGAAGTTTAGATCTCTATCACTTGGTTCTTGCTGTTGTTAATGTATTTACATTTTTATTAACAATCAATATTGGACCATCATCAGGATATATATATATACACACACCAATTACACTTATCTTTTTTTTTATCATTATCCTATATTTTATTTGTAGTGTATTATATTTTTTTTATCATTAATTTTATTTTTATAATTTTTTAATTGGATTATTATTATTATTATTATTATTATTATTATGAAGTCTCTGCTTGTTTATAGATTGGTCTTGATGGACTTGTGTCTTTTTTTTTTTTTCAACCTAGTCTACTATGTAACTATTAAATACCTAAACGACCACAACATACAGGGATATACAATGTAACACTGACATATAATCACACACACAGCCTGAGTCTTTTTTTTTTTTTTTTTTTTCAACCGCACCTTCTATGTAACTTTATGTAACTATGTAGTTGTGTGTCTGACCATGCTAACACTAGTGCTGCTGATGTTATTATTTATTATTAGTAGTAGTAGCATTATTATTGGACCATCATCTGCAATTGAAAATGTACACAGACCAATCACACCTACTATTACTTATTTGTTATTATTAAATGTTTTAATTGAAGTATTATACCATTTTATCTAGTTTTGTGTGTCTGACCTTCCTGTCACTAATACTGTTCTTATTTATAGCATAAGAATATAAATATATATATATATATATATATTCTCGAACAACTTGTCAGTATTACTATCAGTACTTCCACACACGCCACTGACAGTCCTAATATTAATAATACAGCTACCGGTAGTGATGTTTCCAGACCTAACAATATCACCACTACACCTACTACTGCTACTAATAAGAAAAATATTATGTAGTACTGATATTGTTAGGTCTGGAAACATCACTACCAGAGTTGTATTATTATTAATACAACTCTGGTAGTGATGTTTCCAGACATAATATCAGTACTAAATATTATTATTGTTATTTTGCACGGATATGTCTGGAAACATCACTACCAGAGGTGTATTATTATTATTAATACACCTCTCTTAGTGAAGTTTCCAGACATATCAGTGCTAAATAATAATAATATTTAGTACTGATATGTCTGGAAACATCACTGCCAGGAGTTTTATTAATAATAATAATAATAATAATAATAATAATAATAATAATAATATCAGT
Organism: Rana kukunoris; assembly: GCA_029574335.1. Taxonomy (NCBI): domain Eukaryota; kingdom Metazoa; phylum Chordata; class Amphibia; order Anura; family Ranidae; genus Rana; species Rana kukunoris. The sequence goes on from CM056052.1 coordinate 20,509,463, forward strand.
ATTAAAAGTAATAATAAACAACACTGGTAGTTATGTTTCAATAATGTCTGGAAACATCACTACCAGAAGTTGTATTATTAGGACTCTGCTAGGTGTGTGTAAGTACTGTAATACTGACAAGATGTGTGTATGTATATGTGTGTGTGTGTGTGTGTACAGGAAGGTCAGACACACAACTAGATACAATTGTATAATACTGTAATAATACAATTCAAACATTTAATAATAAGTAATAGGTGTGATTGGTCTGTGTATATTTTCAATTGCAGATCATGGTCCAATAATACTACTACTAATAATAATAGTACTGATATTGTTGGGTCTGGAAACATTACTACCAGAGTTGTTGTAGTAGTAGTAGTAGTAGTAATAATAATTAATAATAATACAACTCTGGTAGTGATGTTTCCAGACATACCATCTTCTTCTTTGTAGTAGTGATATTGTTATGTTTGGAAACATCACTATCAGAGTTGTATTAATAATAACTCTGGCAGTGATGTTTTTAAACATAACAACATCAATACTACAGATAATATTAATGATGATGACTCTGGCAGTGATGTGTGTGGAAGTACTGACCTGAATACTGCTGGTATTATTAGTACTGACAAGTTGTGTGTTAGGAGGTGCTGACTCCAGTATAGTAATGATGGTGACGACGACTGTGTGAAGTCAGTCCTATTACACTCTGCATTCTTTGTATCTCCAATGATATTACTACACTATTGTTACTACTCTGCCATCTGTGTGTTTGGGAACTCTGGTGGACTTTTTTTTTTTTTAGTGCCATCATTCTTGTTTATCCTATTAGCAGGACTCTGCCAGGGATGTGTCTGGAGGTGGTGGTGACATTAATACTACAACCGGTATTGGTAGTATTATTATAAAGACTGCCAGTTGTGTTTTAGGACATGCTGACTTTAGTAGCATTATTAGTTCGGTAGTGATGTTGTTTTTGTTGTGCCAGTAGTGTTTCTGCAGGTCCTGACAATAATACTGCTTTTAATACTCAGAATAATAGTACTATGAAGACTGTCAATTGTATGTTAGGAGGTGCTCACTTCAGTATCATCATTTTTTATTATTATTATTGCTATTATTCTGCTAACTGTGTCTCTGCAGGTACTTACTTTAGTGCTGTTGTTATTATTAATGATGATGACTGTGTGAAGTCGGTCCCATTACACTCTGTATTCTCTGTATCTTACTGATATTATTAAACTGTTGTTACTTTAGTATAACACTCTGCCAGTTGTGTGATTGGAAGCTCTGCACTTTTTATTTTTTACTGTTTTTACTTACAGCATTGTTGTTGTGTTTAGTGTTATTGTTGGTATTATTGATATTGTTTTTATTACTACTATTGGTGATGCTGCTGGTTATCATTAGTGGTATTGTTTTTATTAGTAGTATTGGTGATGCTGTTATCATTGCTATGATTGGTGTTTGTGGGGTGGTTGATGGTATTCGCAGTAGTAGTCTTTTTTTTTTTTTTTTTTTTTTCCCTCTGAAGTCTCTTTCATTTGTGTGTTGGAGGTGCTGACATTGATATCACTGTTTTTTTATAGTAATGATCAGTGTTCTGTTATTATACAGGAATTATATATAGTGCCAACAGTGTGGACCACACAACTAATCCATTTGTTATCATTAGTAGTTTTGTTATCATTATTATGCCAATTTTTGCTGAAATAGTATCGTTATTACAAAGCTGGTTATGGTATAGACTCTGCTGGGTGCTGACATTTCATATTACGCCCATTGTTGTACTGATTTATATGTTAATATTTTATTATTATATGGCTGACTCTGCCAGCTGTGTGTTTGCAGGTGCTGACATTTCTATCACTGTTCTAGTAATGAGTATTATAATGAAGGATGTCATTGTATGGACAGTGTCAGTGGTGTGTGTGTGTGTGGGTGATGACGGTGGTAGTCATATATTATATTGGTGATAATATTCAGCACACATGTATGGACAGTGTCAGTGATGTGTGTGGAGGTGATGACAGTGGTAGGGTAGTCATATTATATTGGTGATAACACTCGGCACACGTGTATGTGTAGTGGTGGTGTGTGTGTGTGTGTGTGTGTGCACACGCGCAGAGGTGATGACAGTGGTAGTCATACTATATTATATTGGTGATAATACTCAGCACACACATACTTTGCTTTGCACCTCTTCCCTATTAACATCACACTTCATTCCTGAGGATCTGACCGCTCCTGATACCCTTCTACTAATACTGGTATTATTAAAGCCGGGGTCCCTGTGTCATGAATATATGTATGTGTATGGACTATACCATTTCCTTTTTAGATTTACCTTCAACAGTGTAGTGCAAGGGCCATACCAGTGTAGTGTAGTTTAGGTGTGACCTCCCTAGTATATGGTTTTTGGTAAATCTAAAGGAAAATTGTGTAATGTATGGCCAGCCTTAGGAATAAAATGATGTCTCCAGAGTGAGAGCCCTTATGATTTGTTGTGGTGATGGTGGTTGTTGTGGTGGAGGATGTTGTTGTTGTTGTGGTGGAGGATGTTGTTGTTGTTGTGGTGGAGGATGTTGTTGTTGTTGTGGTGGAGGATGTTGTTGTTGTTGTGGTGGAGGATGTTGTTGTTGTTGTGGTGGAGGATGTTGTTGTTGTTGTGGTGGAGGATGTTGTTGTTGTTGTGGTGGAGGATGTTGTTGTTGTTGTGGTGGAGGATGTTGTTGTTGTTGTGGTGGAGGATGTTGTTGTTGTTGTGGTGGAGGATGTTGTTGTTGTTGTGGTGGAGGATGCTGTTGTTGTTGTGGTGGAGGATGCTGTTGTTGTTGTGGTGGAGGATGTTGTTGTTGTTGTGGTGGAGGATGTTGTTGTTGTTGTGGTGGAGGATGTTGTTGTTGTTGTGGTGGAGGATGTTGTTGTTGTTGTGGTGGAGGATGTGGTGGTGGTGTTGTTGTTGTGATGGTAGTTGCTGTGGTGGTTGGTGATGTTGTTGTTATTGTGATGGTGGTTGGTGTGGTGGTTGCTGTGGCGGTTGTTGTGGTGATGGTGGTTGCTGTTGTTGTTGCTGTGGTGATGGCGGTTGCTGTTGCTGTGGTGATGGCGGTTGCTGTTGCTGTTGCTGTGGTGATGGCGGTTGCTGTTGCTGTGGTGATGGCGGTTGCTGTTGCTGTGGTGATGGCGGTTGCTGTTGCTGTGGTGATGGCGGTTGCTGTTGCTGTGGTGATGGCGGTTGCTGTTGCTGTGGTGATGGCGGTTGCGGTTGCTGTGGTGATGGCGGTTGCTGTGGTGATGGCGGTTGCTGTGGTGATGGCGGTTGCTGTGGTGATGGCGGTTGCTGTGGTGATGGCGGTTGCTGTGGTGATGGCGGTTGCTGTGGCGTTTGTTCCTGTGGTGATGGTGATTGCTGTGGCGATTGCTGTGGCGGTTGTTGTTGTGGCGATTGCTGTGGCGGTTGTTGTTGTGATGGTGGTGTTGGTTGTTATTATTATTATTATTATTAGGCTCTCTGTTCTGGGTATTAGGAGTATATTCCGATGTCCCTCATCAGAACTTCATAGTTATGATGAGAATTATAATAATTTGCCGGAAAAACTACCTCTTGATTCCTCTATTGATCCTCATATCTTATCCACACTATATTACCAAAAGTATTGAGACGCCTGCCTTTACATGCACATGAATATCATCGTACTCTGTAGGGTTCAGTATTGTTCTCCCCCCCCCACCTTTACAGCTATAACCGCTTCAACTCTTCTGGGAAAGCCGTCCACAAGGTTTAGGAGTATGTCTGTGGGAATGTTTGCCCATTCTTCCAGAAGCGCATTTGTGAGGTCAGGCACTGAGCCCTTCTAACCCTTTTATTTTATATTTGTACTGTTGGTGTGTTGTCTCCCTTTATATTGTAAAGCTCTGCGCAAACTGTTGGCATTACAGAAATCCTGTATAATCGTAATGTTGGATGAGAAGGCCTGGCTGGCAGTCTCCGCTCCAATTCATCCCAAAGGTGTTAAGGTCAGGACTCTGTGCAGGCCAGTCAAGTTCCTCCACCCCAAACTCGCTCATCCGTGTCTTTATGGACCTTGCTTTGTGCACTGGTGTGCAGTCATGTTGGAACAAGAAGGGGCCACCCCTAAACTGTACAATTCTTTCCTTTTTAGATTTACAAAAAAAACAAAACGCACAATATGAATTCAAACCCAAATAATAAATTACATTTGTGTTCCTTTTTGTGCACTACATGGTGAAGGTAAATCAAAAAGGAGATTGTACAAGAAGATTCTATAATGTATGGGCAGCTTTACTCTTCTAGTCTGGATCACAGGGGTCTCAAACTGGCGGCCCTCCAGGTGTTGCGGAACTACAAGTCCCATCATTCCTCTGCCTGTGGGAGTCATGCTTGTAACTGTCGGCCTTGCAGTGCCTCATGGGACTTATAGTTCTGCAGCAGCTGGAGGGCCACCAGTTTTGAGACCCCTGGTAGGTGGCAGTGATTGCACAGCGGGGCCCCCCGGGATGCATGCGTTCCTCACCCCCTGCCATGTTCTAGAATGGTGAACTCTCCTGTACAGACACAGCAGACTTTTCTATCTGCCGATCTTATTCTGATCGTGTCTGAAAGTGCGCAGTAATCTGAATGGGAAATGGCGAGCCGATTTCTTTGGGTTATATTTGGCATCCCGTTGTTGGAGATGTAATCATTCGTCGTATGGCACTCACACAGGCTGTCATGGAGTACAACAGCTTCACAGTACTGAACTTTATTTTATAAATGCATCTTATACTCTCTATTTTATTATTATTATTTTTTTCAGCTTATCCCTTTTCAAAGACACTAAAGCCGAAATAGGTGGAATTCCAAAAGATCTTTCTTTCTTTTGAAAATGGAATTTTTCATTCGAATTGCGCGCCATTTTTTTTTTCAACAGTAAAGTTTATTAGACACCATTAGTGACGGGGTTGGGGGGTGCTGCAGCAACAGGTTTCGCACCATTTATGACGGGGTTGGGCTGCAACAGGTTTCGCAACATTAGTGATGGGGTTTGGTGGGTGCTGCAGCAACAGGTTTCACACCATTAGTGACGGGGGTTGGGAGGGGGGCTTCAGCAACGGGTTTCGCACCATTAATGACGAGGTTGGGCTACAGCAACGGGTTTCACACCATTAGTAATGGGGTTGGGGGGGCTGCAGCAACGGGTTTTGCACCATTAGTGACGGGGTTGGGGAGGCTGCAGCAACGGGCTTCGCACCATTGGTGACAGGGTTGTGATGTTGCAGCAATGTGCGATTTTTCCATGTGGCCATCGAAATTTGAGTGATCAGGGTTGGGCTGCAGCAACAGGTTTCGCACCATTGACGTGGTTGGGGCTGTGGCAACGGGTTTTGCACCATTAGTGACGGGTTGTGGGGGTGCTGCAGCAACGGGTTTCGCACCATTAGTGACGGGGTTGGGGAGGCTGCAGCAACGGGTTTCGCACCATTAGTGACAGGGTTGGGGGGGGGGGGGGCTGCAGCAACAGGTTTTGCACCATTAGTGACGGGGTTGGGGGTGCTGCAGCAACGGGTTTCGAACTATTGGTGACGGGGTTGTGATGTTGCAGCAATGTGCGATTTTCCATGTGGCCATCAAAATTTGAGTGATCGTGCATGTTGGAAATTTTTTGAAAAAGGAACGAATTTCTAATTAGTGATGGGAGAATCATAATCGAGAGAGAAATATAATCAAATAAGAAATGCGCATGAGCTGTGATCTGAAAAAAAGATTCCCGGGCAACACGTTTTTTTCTGTGTAGCAACATAAGCGGTGAAATTGAGGGCTTGGCCGGTCGATTTTTATAAAATCACTGGTGGCACTATTGGATCACAAAATCTCGACTTAGGTGCCCCCATAGCAAGCTTCTTGTTGTAGGGGGCACTCAACCAGAGGGAGAGGCCATGATCACAGAAGAGGGACCCGAGAAGAGGAGGCTCTGTGCAAATCCACTGCAACAGGGCAGGTATCCTGGAGGAGAGATGTGGCATCTTATTGACCCTGCATCTCTCCATAAAGAGGACCTGTCGCACACTATTCCTATTACAAGGGATGTTTACATTACTTGATATTGGACCAAAAGACCTCAACATTTCTTTTTTCAAAGGGAAAGCGTAAAAATAAAGAGTACGAAAAATAAACAATAAAATAAAAAATGAATTTAAAGCACCTTTTAAACCACAAATGTGTAGCAGTACCGCAAAGACTGCCATTTCATTCACAGGGTCTCTGCAAAAATATATATATAATTTTTTTTTTTTGTTGTTAAAATCCTTCTTTTTTTATTTTTTTTATTAATTTTTAAACAGTTTACAGAATAAAAATACACAATATTTATACATATTATGCTGTTCTAACTGACATGGGACCAAATGTATAGTTTAGGGTCTATTTACCCTCTCTTCCCTTCATTCTTTCCATTATCGATTTCCCAGGACCTCATTAAAATTTCCTTTTTATTTCTTATAATATTTACATTCATTCGACAAAAAATAAATAGATTTTTGATGCGATCTTATGCAACCCGGTGAAAACTGTGTGAGAACAAGTTGGGGAAAAGTGGTGCAAGAACCTTTTTTGGAGTCGCTGCGACTTGAGTGGCACCACTTAGAACTGGGACTATTGAAATACATGGGTTTTTGACTTGTCATTGCGACTTCACATGTGGCAAACCGCACAACAACTCGCAGTAGGGAAAACGGAGCCGTATACAGAATAGAAACGCTCTGGACTTGGTGTGAACTGACCCTAAGGCCTGGTTCACACTGGTACGATTTGAGATTTCTAATCGTATCTCAAATCGGCGGCAATTGTCGGCAATGGCACCGTCCTAATCGGTGCGACGCCGCATCTGCAGCGCCGCATTGATTTCAAAAAGTAGTTCCTGTACTACTTTTTGTCATTTCGGGCTGCGATTTACATTGACATCTGTGCAGGTCTCTGAAATCGCGTCCGAAATCGGGACTACCAGCAGGAGTGAAATCGTGGGAGTTCAGCTGAACTCGCACAGCTTCACTCCCGCAGCCCAGTGGGAACCTGGGCTAACCCCTGGTTCACACTGCTGTGCGCTGACATGCGATTTGACACGTAAAATCTGCGGCAATTGCCGTCAATGACATCGTCCTAATTGCTGCGACGCCGCAACACCGATTTAAAAAAAAAGTAGTTTCTTTACTACTTTTTGCGATTTTGACATCTGTGCAGAAACCTGACCTCTGTGTGTTATTGGGCGTCCTGACTCTCCAGTAGTCCAACGCTCTCCATGCATCTCAATGGACCCTTTTACACTGAGGCGGGGCGCTGAGAAAAGTCCCGCAAGCAGTAGCTTTTGGGTGCTGAAAAAAGCTCCAAAAACGCCCTTCATTGAAATGAATTGAAAGCGCTGTAGAAACGCCTGAATAACCTGCACAGATGTCTCTGTAATTGCGGCCAAAATCGGGACTGACAAGCGGGAGTGAAATCGTGCGAGTTTGCGCGGCTTGACTCCAGCAGCCAAGTGTGAACCTAGGCTAAGGCCCCTTTCACACTTGTGCGACTTTGAACTGCAAAATAGCATAAGCCGTACCCCATGATTTCCAATGAGTACCATTCATATCTGTACGGATTTAACCATTTGACGACCGAGGACGTCGATGGACGTCCTCAAATTTGTGCAGTGAAATCTGATTGATGGGTGCTGCTACAGGCATCATTCAGATATCACCGTCTTCAGCCACCTATTCTGTGCATGATGAGAACGATCAAAGCGGCAGTTTTCCCCTGCCGCCATCCAGTGCTTCTCTGGGCTCTCCCGTGCCATCGGGGGCCCAGAGAACGAATTGGCGGGCGCTGGCTGGGAAGCATAGAGATGACCAGTCATTTCTATGACCGTCGGAGGTCCGGGCGTGACGTTATTACGTCGCGCCCGATACCCGGAAGTAAACAAAGCCACAATCGCGGCTGTCGGCATTAGATCTGTGAATTTTTTGACAATCTAATGCTTGTAAACCTGGAGGAGAGATGTGGGGTCTTATTGACCCCACATCTCTCCATAAAGAGGATCTGTCACAGTGATTCCTATTACAAGGGATGTTTACATTCCTTGTAATATGAATAAAAGTGATAAAAAATAAAAAAAATTAAGTAAAATAAAATGAAAACGCCCCTGTCCCTGGTAGCTCGCTCTCAGAAGCAAACACGCATACAAGTCCCGCCCACATATGTAAACGCCGTTCAAATCCCACATGTGAGGTTTCATCGCATGCGTTAGAGCGTGTGCAACATTTTAAGCACTATACCTCTGTAACATGAAAATAGTAACTTTGTAAATGTAATTTTTTTTTTAAAGCGTCGCCTATCGAGATTTTTAAGTACCAAAGTTTGGCGTCATTCCATGAGTGTGCGCAATTTTAAAGCGTGACAAGTTAGGTATCCATTTACTCGGCGTAACATCGTCTTTCACATTATACAAAAAATTGGGCTAACTTTACTGTTTTTTGTTAATTTTTCATTCATGAATTTCCCCCCCCCCCCCCCCCCCAAAAAAAGGGTTTGAAAAATTATTGCGCAAATACCGTGCGAGGGGGAAAAAAGTTGCAATGGCCGCCATTTTATTCTCTAGGGTGTCTGCTAAAAAAAATATGTATGTATGTATGTATGTATATGTGTGTGTGTGTGTATATATATATATATATATATATATATATGTATATGTGTATGTGTGTATGTTTGGGGGTTCACATCTTTTTGCTAGAAAAATCAGATTTCTACATGAAGGAGAGAAGTGCCAAATGCCTGGTGGACAAGTGATTAAAGTTGTCCCTACACTACTTTCCGTCCGACTGGAAATTGCGGCCACGAAATCGCAGCAAAATTGCTTGACTTTGAAGTCACAGTAGTGTGAAAGGGGTCTGAGCCCTGGCTCAAGTCGATGCTACTTTGAAATCGCGCACGCTTCACTTGAAGTAGCGCGATTTCAAAGTAGCAAGGTCAGCGCGATTTCAGGTGCTACTTGATAGACATCTGTGTGACTTTATGCACAGATTTCTATTGAAGTCCCACCTAAAATCAGCAAAAGTAGTGCAGGAACTACTTTTGCAAATCAGTGCAGCGTCGCATTGATTGGATCCGTGCCATTGCTGCCAATAGGCTGCGACTTGTCAGGCGATTTGATGTCTCAAAACGCTCCAATGTGAACCTAGGCAAAAGTAGCGCACGAACTACTTGGCATTGCATAGTAGCCCATTATGTGACACTTACTTGCAGTAGAAACCCGCCATGTCCCCATCTTCCACACTGGCAGCGAGCGTCCCTCTTCACCCCTCTTCTTCCGGGTGCCGCGAACTTCGGCTCTCTGACTGGCCGGAGTCGCCTGACGTCGCTCCCGCGAATGCGCGTGGGAGTCGCTTTTCACGGCATGACCCCCCGCTTGAAACGGCACGGTGTGCCTTTTCAAGACGGCGCATGGGCTGTTGAAGTCGTCACTGGGGGAAATTGCAAATATCTCGGAGACCGTGTAATGCCGCGTACACACGATCATTTTTTGTGATAAAAAAAAAAACGACGTTTTCTGTGAAGTAAAAAACGACGTTTTTGAAACTTCACTTTTCAAAGACGATGTTGCCTACACACCATCGTTTTTTTCACAAAAAGCGAGGTTACGTTCACCACTCTTTTCCATTGAAGCTCGCTTCATAACTAGCTTCTGGGCATGCGCGGTTTGAAAAACGTCGTTTTAAACGACGTTTTTGCTACACACAGTGACTTTTTGTGAAACAAAAAACAACGTTTTGAAAAACGGCACAAAAAATTCAAGCATGTTGGAATTTTTTTTTGGTCGTTTTTTTGAAGACATAAAACAAAGTTTTGCCCACACACGATCAATTTAAATGACGTCTTTTAAAACGTTGTTTTATTTCAACACAAAAAACGACCGTGTGTACGCGGCATTAGTCTTGGAGATATTGCAAGCACTTACAGGTAAAGTAAGGTACAATTTTTTTTTTAGTGGGCGTCCTGACTCTCCTGTAGTCTAACGCTCTCCATGCATCTCAATGGACCCTTTCACACTGAGGCGCTGCGCTGGTGGTTGAGAAAAGTCCTGCAAACGGTAGCTTTTGGGTGCTGAAAAAAAGCTCCAGAAACGCCCTTCTTCATTGAAATGAATTGAAAGCGCTGTAGAAACGCCTAAATAGCACCTATAATCCGTCCTGAGCTGTAGATAAATCACATGCTCTCCCAAAGATGTAAACATGCATCTACAACAGCAGGACTGAAATAACGCTGGAAAAAAACGCCCGCAGCATTGCGTTGCTTTTATCGCTATCGCCCTAAAAACGCGGTAATATCGCTAAAGGCGGTTTTGTAGTGCCTCGGTGTGAAAGGGCTCTAAGCGCTATGGGCGGAAGTGACGTTTTGACGTGGTATGGAGTCGGGTGGGGGTTATCTTCCTCTCATTTGTCTGCATACCCAGCTAGGAAGAGGACCGGATCACCTCCGCCGCTGGCTCCTGTAAACGGCAGCAGAGGGCGTGGGAGAGCGGCGGGAGGGTGGGCCCCTCTCCAGCCGGCAATAAGGGTGATCTTGCTGCGAATCCGCCGCAAAGACCTCCATTGTTTAAAGGACTGTCGTCTGAAGATGGATACCTTGGTTATGGCTGCAGCTGCTTCCATTACCGAGATATCCCTCTTCAAAGTGCCGACGTATATAGTCGTGCGGCGGTCAGTAAGTGGTTAAAACGCAATGGAAAATGAACAAGGGACACCAACATGGTTGTATCTTTGATCTTAAAGCGGAATTTCACCCTAAATATAAGCCCTCCCATGTGATCCAGCATACTGGCGTCAGCGCCAGTATGCTGTTTTTTTTTTTTTAAATCCATGTACTTACTGTCTTATGCAGAATTTTATTTTTTTTACCCCGCGGTGGACGGCGCCAGTATAGCGCGTCACATCTTACGAAAGTACCCGAAAAGGACTCGGGTAATCTCGGCGAAAATGCGGCGCCTGCGCACAGACCTAGGAGCTGACTGCGCAGGCGCCGTATTTCTCCGAGTCCTACGGCTATGGCGCGTCACGCCCTCCGAAAAACGCCGAAATAGGACTCGGAGAAATACGGCGCCTGCGCAGTCAGCTCCTAGGTCTGTGCGCAGGCGCCGCATTTTCACCGCGATTACCCGAGTCCTTTTCGGGTACTTTCGTAAGATGTGGCGGGGTAAAAAAAATAAAATTCTGCATAAGACAGTAAGTACATGGATTTTAAAAAAAAACCCAGCATACTGGCGCTGACGCCAGTATGCTGGATCACCCCATTGGAGGGCTTATATTTAGGGTGAAATTCCGCTTTAAAAACTCTGGGATAACGGTGTTGTGGTAACTTCCCCAAGAAATGAAACAACAACCATAATATTTTTCTTCTATCGCTACAAAACAAATGCCTTTTAAAATACGTTTGGCATAACTACATCAGTATCGCCAGCATAGCGGCTTCATTATTATCCCATTAAAGAAGATGAGAATGTGTGCCGCGTTTCCACATTTCATCAATTGCCGCGTCACGAATACTAAAGCGGAGTTCCGCACAATTTTATAACTTGACGTTACTGCAGCATAATCATTGTGCAATGGATTTTTTTTTTTTTTTTCCTAAAGAATACCTTTTTTATATTCCCGTTTTTACAATGGCGTTTCCGGTCTCTGCCACCCGCGGGTATGCCCCTTATATCCGGCGGCGCACTGTCTCCGGGAGCTTTGTGTCAGAATTCCCAGGAGTCAGTTTGTTTGGCCACCGCTCGTTCTGACGAGAGTCAGAAACCGGAAGCGACGCGATAACGCCAGTCTGTTAGCGGTTTGGTTTATTTTTGTTGCCGTCACAAAGGTGGCGGGATCTTCCGACGCCGCTGCGAGCTGTACCTACTGCGCATTCCCGAGAACTGGCGGTGCGCGCTGGTCGCTCAGCTGCACCGAAACCTGGAATATGTCGTGCTTGTGGGCTTCACATGCCCACAAGTAAAATGGAACATGCCAGGGAGAGAAGAATCTAATATATCCTAATCCAGAATTAAAGCGAAGTTCCGACTATATACATTTTATTTTTTATTAATATATATTTTTTTAATACAATTATTTATATCCCTCACGTATTGTCGGTTGATCATCACTCGATTGTCGGTTTCCGATTATGATCGTAAAATGACAATCGAGTGACGATTGATCGACAATACGTGAATCTATATATATGTGTGTGTATGTGTGTGTGTGTGTGTATATATATATATATATATAGTATGACCTATCTGAGCCTGCCCCTCCCCCCGGGCCCCGACCAATGTAGCTGGAGAGCAGAAAGTAATGAGTGAGGTGGAGGATTGCGAAAATTACCACTTCAGTGCAGCGCTCACTGAAAGTTGCCCTGACATGAGAGCGACCGCCTTCCAGTTTGTGCAGTTTTCTTCTCCTTGTGCTCGAGAGAGAGAGTGTTCTAGTGCCCTGTCCCTCTGGTCTGCCCCCAGTGCCCTGTCCCTCTGGTCTGCCCCCAGTGCCCTGTCCCTCTGGTCTGCCCCCAGTGCCCTGTCCCTCTGGTCTGCCCCCAGTGCCCTGTCCCTCTGGTCTGCCCCCAGTGCCCTGTCCCTCTGGTCTGCCCCCAGTGCCCTGTCCCTCTGGTCTGCCCCCAGTGCCCTGTCCCATTTTGTTAAAGTTGTTGTTGGTAATATTTAATTTTGTAACTTGATTCTGCATAAAACATTGTCATTCCATGAGATAATCTATGAGGGCGTGTTTACAGGTGCAATTAGGCGCAGGGCAGTGTATGAATTAGGTGCGGCAACTGGTGGCGAGTAACTCTTGAGGCCTGGCTAGTAGCTCAGGACTTGAAATTTTGAGCCCTGTATGTGTGTGTGTGTATATATATATATATATATATGTGTGTGTGTGTGTGTGTGTGTGTGTGTGTGTGTATATATGTATGTGTGTGTATATGTATATATATATATATATAATCTCTCAAAAAAAATGTACCGTATTTATCGGGGTATTGCGCGCTCCCGCGTATAGCGTGCACCCCTAATGTCGACCTTGAATTCCTGTAAAAAAAAAAACATTTTAATACTTACAGTTTTCGTGTCTTGCGCGGCGGACTTGTCCAGTCCGGCGGCTGTCTTCGCTGTCCTCCCGGCTTCTCCAGCGCTGTCTCTAGTCGAATCCCTGCTTCCCGCGCTCAGTTCGAATGCCTCCCCCGACATATACCGCGCGCAGTAAACTCTGGTACATTCGGCAAGGCTTGGCTTCGCTCGTGTTCACGCTCTGTGACGTTTATGCGTGAGCACGAGCGAAGCCGAGCCTTGCCGAATGTATCCGAGTGTACTGCACTCGGTATACGTCGGTGGCTCAGTTCAAACTGAGCACGGGTATCGGCGTATATCGCGCATCCACGATTCTCCCCTTATTTTAAGGAGGGAAAAAAGTGCGCGGTATACGCCGATAAATATGGTATATAGTCGTAACTCCCCTTTAATTCTGGATTAGGAATGGTAGTTTACAAGACCGAACTCTCCCGGGTCGTTCCTTAATTCCGATCATGCGTGTTTGTACTTTCGGTTTTTTTTGGGTGACGATTTCTGTACCGACCATCCGAAAAATCAGACGTTGAGTTCCCATCCGAGACAAATGGTTACCGTTTTCACATCCGGCTTTTGTCTGAGGAAAAAGTGAAATCGGCTGTCGAAAAACACTGTACTAACGATTTGAAAATCCACAGACGGCTCATCTTATGAATTCTCCCTTCTGATTTTCGTATCGTGTGTACGAGGCCTTAACCACATAGCGACTGCCGTGCGCACTTTTAGGTCGCCACAATGGCACAGGCAGGCAAATGGGGGGCACCTGTACGTGCCTTTTAAATTTGCCGCCCAGCTTTCGTGAACTCGGTGTTCCCGGGCGGGCCTGCGATTGCGGTCGGCAAAGGCACAACCGAGGGAATGCTTGTTTGTGTTCAGACGCACATTTTTGGCTACAGATCTGAACGCTGTGTTTACCTGTCTGCATGTCCCTATTGATAACAATACACCTGCATTCAGGTCTGTAGGCAAAACTGTTTTGAGTTGTGTTTTTTGCTTTTATGGCCTTGTGCATTCACTCTAAATATGTTACTGGCATTATATATGAGCGGGAGGGTAAGCGGTATAATCCAATCACACAGCTGCTGTACATTGATTATTGCTGTGTGTAATGTATTTGCGTTGTCTGTCACTGACAGGGAGAGCGGAGGAGGGGAGATTTCTCTGTAACTGTCACTGTGTTACCATGTGTGTGTATATCTATCTATCCTATCTATCTATCCTATCTATCTATCCTATCTATCTATCCTATCTATCTATATATATTACACACATACACACAAGAAGTATATATACTGTGCAGGAGACCTTTTCATCTCACTATAGACCGCAAAACTCAAGGATTTATACTGTGTGTGTCTGTATATATCAGGGTTCGACAAACCCCGGGTGCCAGGTCGCAATTGAAGAAAAAGAGACCGCCGCTCCAGGCAAATGCAATAGGCAATCGATGTCCTCTTCAAAGACCATGGGTGCTGGCAATGCACAAGGCAAAAATTCAATGAAAATAATTCATGGACAGCCGCACACCAAAATAAAACTTAAAAAGGTAGCCTTTATTGGTGTAAAAAGGATAAAAAGCACTACAAAACATAGCACAGCAAGCAGTGGGGTAAAAAAGCTGACGCGTTTCGCACAAACAATCAGTGCTTAGTCCAGGGGTCGATAATATCCGGGCGCCAGGTCGCAATTGCGACCAGAAATTGTGACCTGGCGCCCGTGGCGGCTGGTAATTGAGGCCACGGCTTTGCGGCCTCAATTACCGGCCGCCACGATCGCACGGTGCGGGAGCATGGAGGCACAGGAACCTGTGTCTCCGTGCGCCCCCACCTCCCCCTGCCGCGTGATCGCGGCGGGTCTGCGACAGCCGGTAATTGAGGCCGCGGCCTTGTGAAGTCCCAAGCTCTTCCTTCTGTGACCTGGCACCATCTGGTGGTGGCCGTTGGCATTACAAGTTAACCACTTAAGACCCGGACCAAAATGCAGGTAAAGGACCTTGCCCCTTTTTGCGATTCGGCACTGCGTCGCTTTAACTGACAATTGCGCGGTCGTGCGACGTGGCTCCCAAACAAAATTGGCGTCCTTTTTCCCCCCAAATAGAGCTTTATTTTGGTGTTATTTGATCACCTCTGCGGTTTTTATTTTTTGCGCTATAAACAAAAATAGAGCGACAATTTAAAAAAAAATGCAATATTTTTTACTTTTTGCTATAATAAAAATCCCCCAAAAATATATAAAAAAACATTTTTTTTCCTCAGTTTAGGCCGATATGTATTCTTCTACGTATTTTTGGTAAAAAAAATCGCAATAAGCGTTTATCGGTTGGTTTTCGCAAAATTTATAGCGTTTACAAAATAAGGAATAGTTTTATTGCATTTTTATTAATTTTTTTTTTTTTTACTACTAATAGCGGCGATCAGCGATTTTTTTCCGGACAATTTTGACACATTTTTGGGACAATTGTCATTTTCACAGCAAAAAATGCATTTAAATTTGCATTGTTTACTGTGGAAATGACAGTTGCAGTTTGGGAGTTAACCACAGGGGGCGCTGTAGGGGATGTGTGCCTATGTGTGTTTGTTTACTACTGTAGGGGGGTGTGGCTGTAGGTGTGACGTCATCGATCGCGTCCCCCTATTACAGGGATGACGCGATCGATGCTACAGCCACAGAGAAGCCGTGTGTACACACGGCTCTCCCCGTTCTTCCGCTCCAGGGACGGATCGCCGCACTGCAGCGGCGATCGGGTCCGCGAATCCCGCGGTCCCGGTCCCAGAGCTCCGGGTCGCGGGCGCGCGCCCGCGACCCACGGCTGGGTACTAAAATCAACGTATATATACGTTGATGTGCCATTCTGCCGACGCAAATGTGCAGTAGGCGGTCCTTAAGTGGTTAAACAGCAATTCTAATGTCCTTTTTCACTATTTTCACTGCCATCTCCTTCCCTCTAACTAGAAACCCCAAACATTATATATATTTTTTATTCTAACACCCTAGAAAATAAAATGGCGGTCGTTGCAATACTTTGTGTCATGCCCTATTTGCACAGTGGTCTTACAAACGCACTTTTTTTGGGGGGGGAATACACCTTTTTTGGGGGGGGAAAATATACCTTTTTTTAACAAAAAAAATAAGACGGCAGTAAAGTTAGCCCAATTTTTTTATATTGTGAAAGATAATGTTGCGCCAAGTTAATTAATACTTAACATGTCACGCTTCAAAATTGCGTCTGCTCGTGGAATGGCGACAAACTTTTACCCTTTAAAATCTCCATAGGCGATGTTCAAATAATTCTATAGGTTGCATCTTTTAAGTTACACAGAAGGTCTAGGGCTAGAATTATTGCTCTCGCTCTAACGATCGCGGCGAAACCTCACACCGTTTTTTATGCGGGCACTACTCACGTATGCGTTCGCTTCTGCGTGCAAGCACGTCGGGACGGGGGCGCTTTAAAAAAAAATTTTTTTTCTTATTTTACTTGTGTGTTTTATTTTTATTTTTTTCAAACAGTGTAAAAATAGTGTCACTTTTATTCCTATTACAAGGAATTTAATCATCCCTTGTAATATAATAAAGCATGACAGGTCCTCTTAAATATGAGATCTGGGGTCAAAAATACCTCAGATCCCATATTTAGACTAAAGTGCAATAAAAAATGTTTTTTTTTTTTTTTTTTTTCAAAAAATTACAACAAAAGTGCCTTTTAAAACGTATGTGCGGAAGTGCTATGGTATGGAGACGGATAGGGGCCATATTTTTTTTTGCGCTATAAACAAAAATAGAGCGACAATTTTGAAAAAAAAAAATATATATTTTTCTCAGGTTAGGCCGATATGTATTCTTCTACATATTTTTGGTAAAAAATAATCGCAATAAGTGTATGTTGATTGGTTTGCAAAAAATGTATAGTGTGTACAAAATAGGGGATAGTTTTATGCCATTTTTTTTTTTTACTAGTAATGGAGATGCGTTTTTAGCAGTATGCGATTAAAGTGGAGTTCCACCCATTTTTTTATGTTGGTCTGTGCTGCATGCACTAATCTCATAGTGTTCAGAATGGACAATTTAATTTATTTTGTTGCTTGTAAATACCTTTATTTTGTAGTCCTTCATTACTTCCTCCTCCTTATTAACCTAGGCTATTAAGTCACAAGGCTATTTGCAAGGGTTTCTGGGATAGGCATCATGTTTCCCAGTGGTCCTTGCAAACCTGACTGAAACCTATTACATTGCTTGTGCAGCACTGAGCATGTGCGAGATATGAAAAGCTGAAATCCAGGAAGTCGTACAGTCTGGCTTCATGATGCCCACACTTAAGATGGCCACGGTCTATTTCTAGATTATAAACTAAATGCTGTAACAACCTAACAAAACGGACCTTGGTTTACAGACTAACTTTTTACTAGAATACATTAAGCTTGTGTATTACAGGGGTATTTATATTTAAAAAGTGAAATTGTGGCTGGAACTCCCCTTTAAGTGTGTGTGTGTGTGTATATATGTGTGTATATATATGTGTGTATATATATATATATATATATATATATATATATATATATATATATATATATATACAATGTTTCCATAATGGCCAGGCTCAAAGTTGCCAACCAAAGAAGCACTAAACCAAAATACCACCAGACTAGGTGCGGACCACATCAAACTGGGTCAGCCTAGTCAAAAAATGACAATGCATAAGTTAACTGTTGGTGGTAGATCTGTGGAGGCACTCTATTCCACTCCTGGGGCGGGTTTAGGTTATCACCTGCCCCATATCTATTGATTAGCACTCCTGTGCTCCTCTTTAGGAGGCTTTAAAAATCATAGCTAGGACTGCAGAACACGGAGTGCCTTGACGTTTGGCCTGCAGCTTACCAAGTATTTGCAAATACTTATTCATATGCTAATTGATTGACATGATTCCCACCGGCGCATACAGCGCGTCACGACTTGCCGAACCTCAGTGCGCAGGCGCCGTATAGAGCCGACACGACGTTCGGCTTCTTTCGGCAAGTAATGACGTGCTGTATGCGCTGGTGGGAAGCATGTCAACTAGCATGTGAATAGGAACGCCCAGTCCCGCGGGATTCCCTACCCGGAAGCCGTGGTGAAAATATAGATAAAACGGTATGTACGGCAAGAAGATAAAAAAGTCAGCATAATTTCATTATCACAACTTGACTCAATGTAATGTTAGAATTTTTTTTAGGGTGAACCCCCGCTTTAAGACCCGGACCTTTAGGCACCTAAATGACCTGGCCAGTTTTTGCAATTCGGCATTGCGCGGTCGTGCGACGTGGCTCGCAAACAAAATTGGCGTCTTTTTCCCCCCCCCCCCCACAAATAGAGCTTTCTTTTGGTGGTATTTGATCACCTCTGCGGTTTTTATTTTTTGCGATATAAACAAAAATAGAGCGTCAATTTTGAAAAAAATGCAATATTTTTTACTTTTTGCTATAATAAATATCCCCAAAAATATATAAAAAAACATCATTTTTTTCCTCACTTTAGGCCGATACGTATTTTTCTACCTATTTTTGGTAAAAAAAATCGCAATAAGCGTTTATCGGTTGGTTTGCGCAAAATTTATAGTGTTTACAAAATAGGGGATAGTTTTATTGCATTTTCATAAATTTTTTTACTACTAATGGCGGTGATCAGCGATTTGGCGGACAATTTCGACACATTTTTGGGACCATTGTCATTTTCACAGCAAAAAATGCATTTAAAATGCATTGTTTACTGTGAAAATGACAATTGCAGTTTGGGAGTTAACCACAAGGGGGGGCGCTGAAGGGGTTATGTCGGACCTCATCTGTGTTTCTAACTGTAGGGGGTGTGGCTGTAGGTGTGATGTCATCGATTGTGGTTCCCTATATAAGGGATCACACGATCAATGACAGCGCCACAGTGAAGAACGGGGAAGCTGTGTTTACACTCACCTCTCCCCGTTCTTCAGTTCCGGGGACCGATCGCAGGACACCAGCGATGATCGGGTCCGCGGGTGCCGTGGTCACGGAGCTTTGGATCGGGCCGCGACCCACGCTGGGCACTTGGAGGACGTACCTGTACGTGCTTGTGCCCAGCCGTGCCATTCTGCCAAAGTAAATGTGCAGGAGGCGGTCCTTAAGTGGTTAAAACAAAAAAAAATGGCTCCTAACTTTTTTTTTTTCGGCTCCTAGATATAAAGCAATTTTTTTTTATTCCAGACCTGGCATTAACAACTTACATATGAAATTGATGATCATTAGCACCTGCTTGCTATAATTAGTTAATTGTAAACTTATATAGGTGATGGGGGTGGTGGCGCTGTCACTAATATGTTGTTTGACTGACCCAGTAGAGTGATGGGTAAGTTTTAATGGGACAACATTCCCTCAAGTGATAAAATAAAACAGGTGTAATAAAAGAAATACCCTATAATGAGTGGCAGTGGTGGTGCTTCCCAGTGCTGCCAGTGGTGTGTCACCAATAAGAAAAAATATTTAAAAATAAATATTTAAAATTAAAAGGGTATAGTACTGAGTGTGTACTTGCAATGAGAAAATTACACCGTACTCTAGTGCAATAAATTGACAATTAGCAAAAGCTTATTTACAATTGCGCAAATGTGCAGTAAGTTAATTCACATAAAATTGGATGATGAAAACGTGGTCAAGTAAACACAAATGGTTCACATAAAATAGTCCATAAATTATAAAGCAGGTGAATATGGGTGATGTGACGATCAGGGTGCACCTATATGGATAGGTGATACATCAAGTGGATATCGCAGTGGATCCGGTGCTCCCCCTTATGGGTCCCCACTCACCCCTGCAGGGGTAGAATGCGTGTCAGTCAAAGCGTATTCTCCACCGTGTCGTGGCTCCTTCTCCTGGATTCCAAATCAGTCGCCTGGATTCCTGATGTATATCCTTGTTAGGATTCAAAAAATTCCTCCAAAGCAAAAAAGAAAGGCTTCCATAGTGTAGTATGTTAACAGTAAAAAAGAATTTTATTGGCACTGCCGAGCAAAAACACAGGCACAGGTGCACAAATACAAAAAATGATTTTAAAAAGAAAGAAATAAAAATCATGACACCATGTTGGGCCAGAGTTCCAGCACAGCAAGCAGTTAAAAAACAGGTTGTAAAAACAAACGAGCAGTAGCAGGTTACTGCTCGTTTGTTTTTACAACCTGTTTTTTAATTATTATTTTATCGAATATCGGACGAAAATGATCGTCCGAGAAAGAATCGTACGATTTTCGGATCGTGTGTACACTACTTTCGAGAGCCGATCACGACAGTTCAGCCAATATTATTCGATCGGACAAGCACGAAAATTTTCCTTTAGTCAGTATAGTTGTCGAAAATACAATACAAATGCATTACAACACATGACATCACTTCCAACATTTTTTTTCTGGCGTACGAGAATTTTCGTGACTTTAATGACCTATTTCATTTTACTTGCGACAATTAAGCGAAAAAAGTCGTACGATCCGTCGTACGATATTTGGATCGTGTGTACGGGGCATTAGGGCCCTTTCACACGTCCGTTCAGTTCGTCCGTTTTTTGGACGTCCGTTAACGGACCTCAATGCTTCCCTATGGGTTAGCGTCCGTTAGCGGATGAGCATCCGTTAACATCCGTCTGCGGTAAGCTCCGTTTTTTTGGACGGAAGAAAACCCTATTTTTCTTCCGTCAAAAAAACGGAACGGACGAAAAACGGACGTTAGCGGATGATCCGTTTACCATCCGATCCGCTAACGTCAGTTTTTCATCAAAATATGTAAAAAAAAAAAAAAGTTCTAAAAAAAAAAAAAAAAAAAAACGGATGAAAAAAACTGATGAAAAACGGAACGGAAACGGATGTAAACGGACGGAAAACTGACAAAAACTGATGAAAAAACGGATCAACTGAAGGGGGAAAAAACTGATTCAAAAAACTGAACGGACGTGTGAAAGAGCCCTTAGGCTGGGTTTACACTATACTACACGACTTTCATCCTACTTTGCTCTGCGACATTGCTCCTACACTGATCCTACATTGTCCTACATCCATCGACTTTCATGAACATGATACTACTTTGATCCGACTTTGTCCTGGACTTAAAGTCCGACTTTCAATGAGTGAGGATCCGACTTGGATGCCAATATCAGGCACTGTGTTTGATTTAAATCTTGAGGGGGAACTCCACGCCAAATTTTAACAAAAAAAAACGGCATGGGTTCCCCTCCAAGAGCATACCAGGCCCATGGGTCTGGTGCGGATTTAAAGGGGAACCCCCTACGCCAAAAAAATGGCGCCCCCCCCTCAACTGTGCCAGGCCGCATGCCCTAAGCATGGGGAAGTAAGTGCTCTGGGGCAGAGGGCGCCCTGGGCCCCCCCACCCCAAAGCATCCTGCCCCCATGTTGATGAGGACAGGGCCTCTAACCGACAACCCTGGCCGTTGGTTGTCGGGGTCTGCGGGCGGGGGGCTTATCAGAATCTGGGAGCCCCCTTTAACAAGGGGGCTCCCAGATACCGGCCCCCCACCCTAGGTGAATGAGTATGGGGTGCATCTTACCCCTACCCATTCAGCCTCGGGGGTCTTCTTCCAACTTCTCCGCTCTCTTCTTCTGACTTTGGGGGTCTTCTTCTGTCTTCTCCGCTCTTCTTCTGCTCTCCGGGCTCCCCGGTTCTTCTCCCGCTCTCCGGTGCCTTCTGCCGGGCTGCACCGCAGCTGCTTTCTTCTTTGTAGCTCTTTTACTAGCGGCAGCGGCCAGTACGGGCTTCCTCCGTCGTCTTCTTCCTCGTCGATGTACCCCATACTCATACACCTAGGGTGGGGGGCCGGTATCCAAAGTTGTTAAAGGGGGCTCCCAGATTCCGATAAGCCCCCCGCCCGCAGACCCCAGCAACCAATGGCCAGGGTTGTCGGGAAGAGGCCCTGTCCTCATCACCATGGGCGCTCCCCCTGCCCCAAAGCACCTACCTCCCCATGTTGAGGGCATGCGGCCTGGCACGGTTAATGGGGGGGGGGGGGGGGGGCCCCGCTCGCTCGTCCCACCCCCTTTCCTGACCGGCCGAGCTGCTGCTCTGATACGGGTCTGGTATGGATTTTGGGGGGGGGACCTCCACACCGTTTTTTCGGCGTAGGGGGTTCCCCCTTAAATCTGCACCAGACCCATGGACCTGGTATGCTCTTGGAGGGGAACCCATGTCATTTTTGTTAAAATTTGGCGTGGAGTTCCCCCTCAAGATCAGCAGAGTACAAGTCGCATGCCAAAGTCAGAGCGTGCAAGACTGCTTACCGACTTTCATCTGACTGCAATGATATTCAGTGAAGTGAAGTAGGATCAAAGTCGGACCAAAGTAGTACAAGGAGCATTTGCAAAGTCGGACCGACATGTCTCGGACCAGTTAAAACGGCTCCCATAGGGAACCGTTAATTTTCACACGTCATGCGACATGAGCACCCAATGTCGGAGCGTTTGTCGGACTAGTGTGAACCCGGCCTAAGAATTGATGCTGGTTTGAAGCCAAAGGGCGGTCACACCAAATAACCATTTGATTCAGATTTTTTTTTTCTTTTTGCTTGCTTTGCATTTTGTAAATTGATAAAAAAAAAATAAAGAATTAAAATATATAATTTTGAAAGCGTTCTTTCTTAATAGCATTTCTTCACACCTGCCTAAAACCTTTGCACAGTATTGTACATGGTGATTAAAATCACTCCCCCAGGGGCGGACTGACAACTCATGGGGCCCCTGGGCAATAGGAGATTATTGGGCCCCCAGGTAATAGATTATGGGGCCACACAGTATACATACACACAGAACACACACACATACACACACTGAAAAGGTACTGGAGAGGCGGGGCAGCTATAGTCTTGGGATTAAAAAACAAAATTTTTTTTACATACTGTTCCTGGTTTTACTGAGGCTGGCAACCCTGAGAGGGGGGAGGGTCTGTGCTGATGAGCACATTGATTATCAGCACAGCCCCATCAGATGTGCCACCAACAATGCCAATCAGGGCCCCATCAGAAACGGCAGTCAGTGCCGCCTGTCAGTGGCGCATGTCAATCGCCGCCCGTCAGTGGCGCATGTCAATCGCCGCCCATCAGTGCCACATCAGTGACGCCTTACCAGTGTCCATCAGTGAAGGAGAAAACAAAATTGTAGAACTTTTTTTTTTTTTTTTTTAATGTCAGTCTTTTTTTAGTTTGGCAAAAAATAAAACCCAGAGAGGTGATCAAATGCCACCCAAAAGAAAGCTCTATTTGTGGGAAGAAAATGATAGAAATGTCATTTGGGTACAGCGTTGTATGATGGCGCAATTGTCATTCATAGGGCGACAGCGCTGAAAATTGTCCTGAGCAGGTAAAAGTGCCTGGTATTGAAGTGGTTAATCGCCTTTTGTTGAGAGACAATAAATATTATATTTTATTTTTATTATATTTTTTAGTTTTTGTTTTCAGTATTTTATTCTACATGTGTGTGATGTGTAGACTATAGAGGACTGTGTATAAGAAGTTCTTGTCCTCGGGTGACGCTCCCTCGCAGAGACGTGTTGGGTATTTACGTTCCGGCTATCGCACTTTCTCCAGCTCAGCCCAGCTTACCGTTCCAAATACTGATAAGTTCAAATGGAGCGAATGGCGGTAAAAATGCGACCGTCTTTGTGTCATTCATATCGTCCAGCGAATCTACACTAAGGTGCGATCTTTATTTTTAGAGCGACGTAAGATCTCTGTCTCTGCAATAAGACATTGACATTTCAGGCACATAGCGACTTGCAGGTATCATGTCTGTCGGCAGCTGCTTGTCATTGATGCTGTCATCTTGCGGTATAAACGTTTAGGAAACGCAGACTAATTAAGTCTGTTATTTCTCAGATACACGGGGGGGGGGGCTGAGCGAGGAGCTTTTGTTTTATGTGTGTAGGGATGTGTTGTGTAGTTTAGCTGTATTCTGTGTTGTACGAGATTGTGTAACGTGTGTGTGTGTGTGTGTGGGGAATGATGGGTGTTGTAGTTTCACATCTCATAGGCTGTGAGTCAGCAGGTAAGTGTTTATTACTGCAGAAGAGACATGTTTCATCCGTAATAAAAAGCTGCCTTGTTTGCAGTTTAATAGTTACGTTTAGTTCCTCTTGAAGATATAAATTATAACTTCCTGATCACATCTCTGTTCTGATTCATTAAAATATGATCGTATTCACCAACAAGGCACTGCTGATAATTTTGTACCCTTGCCAATCATCATATTGTTAGGGGGTCCCCACCTCCTCCTCCATGATAATGTCAGGGGGTCCCCACCTCCTCCTCCATGATAATGTCAGGGGGTCCCCACCTCCTCCTCCATGATAATGTCAGGGGGTCCCCACCTCCTCCTCCATCATAATGTCAGGGGGGTCCCCACCTCCTCCTCCATCATAATGTCAGGGGGTCCCCACCTCCTCCTCCATCATAATGTCAGGGGGGTCCCCACCTCCTCCTCCATCATAATGTCAGGGGGGTCCCCACCTCCTCCTCCATCATAATGTCAGGGGGGTCCCCACCTCCTCCTCCATCATAATGTCAGGGGGGTCCCCACCTCCTCCTCCATCATAATGCCAGGGGGGTCCCCACCTCCTCCTCCATCATAATGCCAGGGGGGTCCCCACCTCCTCCTCCATCATAATGCCAGGGGGGTCCCCACCTCCTCCTCCATCATAATGCCAGGGGGGTCCCCACCTCCTCCGCCATCATGTCAGGGGGGTCCCCACCTCCTCCGCCATCATGTCAGGGGGGTCCCCACCTCCTCCTCCATCATAATGTCAGGGGGGTCCCCACCTCCTCCTCCATCATAATGTCAGGGGGGTCCCCACCTCCTCCTCCATCATAATGTCAGGGGGGTCCCCACCTCCTCCTCCATCATAATGTCAGGGGGTCCCCACCTCCTCCTCCATCATAATGTCAGGGGGGTCCCCACCTCCTCCTCCATCATAATGTCAGGGGGGTCCCCACCTCCTCCTCCATCATAATGTCAGGGGGGTCCCCACCTCCTCCTCCATCATAATGTCATGGCTCCCCCCACCCCTCCTTTATTATGACGTCGGGGCTCCTTTATTATGACGTCGGGTGCCCCCCCTCCCTTTCGTCATATATAATCTCTCATATAAGCTGACCCGAAAAAAATGGGAAAACGTATTGACCCGTATCTGAGACTGAGTATAAGCCTAGGGTGTCCATGTGCATGCCTCACTGTGCCCATGCCTCGACTGACGTTTTAACATGGCAGTCTATGCAAGGGGTGCCCGGCTTTGAAAAATCGGTGCTCCCCAGCTGTAGGACCCCCAGCATCAAACTTTGTACACTTGTAGAGGAGAAATGGGGCTACATGTGTGCAAAGTTCCGAGTCCAGGGGGACCTACGACCGGCCAATACCGGGTCCCCAAATTCACTGGAGAAATGCCCATTTAACATGGGAGTCTATGAAAGGGGTGCCCGGCTTTGAAAAATCAGCTCCCCGGCCGTAGGTCCCCCAGACAACAAACTTTGCACACCTTTAAAGGAAGAGTTGGGGGCTACATTTGTGCCAAGTTTGGGGTCCAGGGGACCTACGGCCAGCTGGTACCGGGTCCCCAAATTCGCGAGATCAGGCGCAAATAGGTGACTCGAGTATAAGCCGAGGGGGGCATTTTCAGCACAAAAAAGTTTTCTGAAAAGCTTGGCTTATACTCGAGTGTATATAGTGTGTGTGTGTGTGTGTGTGTATTATATTTGGGGGTCCTAAGTAATTGTCTAGCCAAAAATCCCGATTGCTACATGTAAACAGTGCCAGACAATGCCCGTCTTCAAGTGCATTTCTATGGAAAGATACTGTCATTGCTGGAGGAGCGCCTTTATAGCAAATACTGTAGCGATTCTAGCAGTGTAATCGCTAGCTGCAAATCGCTGTCATTAGTGATTGATGGCAGTGATTATTTACTAAAAAAAATAACTGCCAATGGGTCATGAGCCTTGAGGCCTCATGCTTGGATGCTTAGCAGCTCCTGTGTGTTGACACATAGGCGCTTTATAGCACCCCGAACGCTGCGTGTGCGGCCTACCTCTGCCAGTACAAGTGAATGATCGTAGGCGGCCGTGCTCAGGGAAAAGGCTGGTGGCTTGTGCATTGGTGCTTACCTGCGCATCGTGTTCTCCCTGAAAGCTAAAGCTGCAAAGGTAACAGATGAGGGTGTTCACACGCTGAGGTCATGATGCTTTGTGCCTATGGCAAAAATGATTTGACATGTTGTGCCCATTCAAAGGAAGTGCCGCAAACACCCTTCAGCCGTGTGTAATGCACGTGGTCTTGGTGCATTTGTGTGGCAATTAGTGTTGCACTGATACTAGTATCAGTATCGTTGCTGATACCAAGTATTTGCACAAGTATCAGTACTCGTGAAAATGCACTGATGCCTAAAACCAATACTTTCGGGTTTGAGTCTCCCTTGCTGACGGCTGAAGTGTTAACCACTTAAGGATCGCCTCACGCAGATATACGTCTGCAGAATGGCATGGCTGGGCACAAGGGCAATCATGTACGTCCCCTTTAAGAGCCCAGCCGTGGGTCGCGCTCACTACCCGGTCCTCTTCTCAGTGACCGTCCCCGTGGGAACAGCGGACCTGATAAACACTAGTGTCCCGCGATCGGGTCACAGAGTGGAAGAACGGGAAAAGGTAAGTGTAAACAAACCTCTGCCAGTGCTTCCTAGTGTGGCTGTCTCTGATCGTCTGTTCCCTGTCATAGGGAACGACGATCAGTGACGTCACACGTTAAGCCACGCCCCCCCCCCCCAGTAAGAGACACACATAATGGCACACTTAACTCCTACCGCGCCCCCTCCTGGTTAACCCCTTCGCTGCCAGTGTCATTTTTACAGTAACCAGTGCATTTTTATAGCACTGTTTGCTGTAAAAATGACAATGGTCCCAAAATATTGTCAAGTGTCCGATATAATGTCGCAGTCATGATAAAAAAAAATTATTAATAAAAATGCAATAAAACTATCCACTATTTGGTAGACACTATAAATGTTGCGCAAACCAATCAAACGCTTATTGCGATTTTTTTTTTTTTTAAACCAAAAATATGTAGAACAGGGGTCTCAAACTCAAATTGCCTGAGGGCCACATGACGACAAGTTTTGAAATCCCATGGGGGCCGAATGCAAACTTTCAAAACTTCAAAAACGATACCAGCAATAATATGCTGACATCAGTGATGGGAATAGTATAGTAAACGCATTATTAACCCCCAGCACTGGTGTCAGCAAACGCATTATTAACCCCCAGCACTGGTGTCGGCAAACGCATTATTAACCCCCAGCACTGGTGTCGGCAAACGCATTATTAACCCCCAGCACTGGTGTCGGCAAACGCATTATTAACCCCCAGCACTGGTGTCGGCAAACGCATTATTAACCCCCAGCACTGGTGTCGGCAAACGCATTATTAACCCCCAGCACTGGTGTCGGCAAACGCATTATTAACCCCCAGCACTGGTGTCGGCAAACGCATTATTAACCCCCAGCACTGGTGTCGGCAAACGCATTATTAACCCCCAGCACTGGTGTCGGCAAACGCATTATTAACCCCCAGCACTGGTGTCGGCAAACGCATTATTAACCCCCAGCACTGGTGTCGGCAAACGCATTATTAACCCCCAGCACTGGTGTCGGCAAACGCATTATTAACCCCCAGCACTGGTGTCGGCAAACGCATTATTAACCCCCAGCACTGGTGTCGGCAAACGCATTATTAACCCCCAGCACTGGTGTCGGCAAACGCATTATTAACCCCCAGCACTGGTGTCGGCAAACGCATTATTAACCCCCCAGCACTGGTGTCGGCAAACGCATTATTAACCCCCAGCACTGGTGTCGGCAAACGCATTATTAACCCCCCAGCACTGGTGTCGGCAAACGCATTATTAACCCCCCAGCACTGGTGTCGGCAAACGCGTTATTAACCCCCAGCACTGGTGTCGGCAAACGCGTTATTAATCCCCAGCACTGGTGTCGGCAAACGCATTATTAACCCCCAGCACTAGTGTCGGCAAACGCATTATTAACCCCCAGCACTGGTGTCGGCAAACGCGTTATTAACCCCCAGCACTGGTGTCGGCAAACGCGTTATTAACCCCCAGCACTAGTGTCGGCAAACACATTATTAATCCCCAGCACTGGTGTCGGCAAACGCGTTATTAATCCCCAGCACTGGTGTCGGCAAACGCGTTATTAATCCCCAGCACTGGTGTCGGCAAACGCGTTATTAATCCCCAGCACTGGTGTCGGCAAACGCGTTATTAATCCCCAGCACTGGTGTCGGCAAACGCGTTATTAATCCCCAGCACTGGTGTCGGCAAACGCGTTATTAATCCCCAGCACTGGTGTCGGCAAACGCGTTATCCCCAGCACTGGTGTCGGCAAACGCGTTATTAATCCCCAGCACTGGTGTCGGCAAACGCGTTATTAATCCCCAGCACTGGTGTCGGCAAACGCGTTATTAATCCCCAGCACTGGTGTCGGCAAACGCGTTATTAATCCCCAGCACTGGTGTCGGCAAACGCGTTATTAACCCCCAGCACTGGTGTCGGCAAACGCATTATTAACCCCCAGCATTACCCCCACACTCCATAATTACCCCAAAACTCCATAATTACCCCCACACTGCACAAATAGGCCCACACCCGCACTGCACAAATAGCCCCCTGCACTGCACAATTACCCCCCACACTCGCCTCTCCTGGCATTAAGGATTGTTTGCCTGAGTCCTCTCCTCGTGGCTTTCACAGAGGCCTTGTGATAGGGCACCCAGAGAACATACGCAGAGGTAGCAGCAGGACCCTGGATCGGGTCTCTAATCGATCGTCCGTGCATGGTGGGCGAAGCGATGGGCGGGGCGATGGGCGGATCCTTCCTCCGCTCCTTTTTCCGTTCTGTTCTCTCTCTGGGCTGCAGCAGCGTGCAGTGGAGAGAACAGAGGAGATAGAGAGGCAACACTGTTAGGCACCTCATCCTCTGCGGAGCATGAGCAGTAAAAAAAAAAAAAAGCCCAGGATCGGCCGTGCCTGCCGCCTAATTTTTTACCAGTCCGCGGGCCGCAAATGGCCCGTGGGACGGTACTTTGAGACCCCTGATGTAGAAGAATACATGTCGGCCTAAACTGAGGGGGAAAAAATGTTTTTATGTTTTTTGGGGATATTTATTATAGCAAAAAGTTATTTTTTTTTCAAAATTGTCACTTTATTTTTGTTTATAGCACAAAAAAAGAGGTGATCAAATGCCACCAAAAGAAAGCTTTATTTGTGGGAAAAAGGACGCCATTTTTGTTTGGGAGCCACGTCGCACGACCGCGCAATTGTCAGTTAAAGCGGCGCAGTGCCGAATGGCAAAAAGTGGCCACGTCTTTCAGGCCGGATTCACACGTGTGCGGTGCGAATTTCAGCTCTCTTATCTCTGCAGAGAGATGAGACAACTGTTCAGCAGATCCATTGCGTTTTAGCTGCAGATTAGGTGCGGATTTGGAGACCTGGGAGAGGGGAGGGAGGAAGTGTATTGAGCTGAATGAGACAAATACTGAAGAGAAATGAACAGATCTGCGAATCAGCTGCGTACCCATAGAAGATAATGGGCCTGAATTCGCACCTGAGCCGCACCGCAGGGCCTAAAAGACGCACACTTTTTTTCTGCGATGTGCAGTGCGAATGTATCGCACATATGTGAAACAGCCTAGTTGAAAATAATGTATTTAGAAATGTTCTGCGTATTGGATGCGATTTAAGCCGCACTCAATTCGCATAGGTGTGAACCCGGCCTAAGCTGCATAATGGTCCGCTCCTTTAGTGGTTAAAGAAGTCCCGTAATTGGAGCTGTCAAAAAAAGCGGCCAGCAATGTTTACAATTACCTAACCACTAGAAAAGAAACATTGTTTATTTTTGTATCTTTCTGTTTCTTCATCTGCAGATCAAAGGGATGAACAAATGTTCCTTTTTTTTAACCTCTTTAGTAACTCTTCATTTACTCTAATCGGTCTTAATTAACTCCCTATTCTCCACCATTTAATAATTTTCCTGCTTTTTTGTTCACATCTATTTTATAAACGATAAAGCAAGCAGAGGAATGCAATTTGGAGATCACTGCCCTACAGGAATCCTTAAAAATAATTTCCAGATCTCAGGGAACCCATGCTTAAAACTACTTGATCTGGGGTCAATAAGGAAAAATGTCTGGTGACCAGTTGAAATAATGATCTACTACAGTGGTGGTCAGAATTAATGTCACACTGATGGCTTTGCCAAGTGTCATTGATCCCAGCGCACGACAATAAACGTCGGCACAATGGCGCGGCTGGGCAGATGAATGTACATCTTTAAGATGCGGCATTGTGGGCGCGCTCACGATGCTGTATACTCTGTGAGTCCGACCGCAGATCCCGTTGACTCGATGTCCACGGGGATACCAGAGATCATCTCACGGAGAGGAAGAATGGGGAAATGCTAATGTAAACAAGGCATTTTCCCATTCTTCCTAGTGACCGGACACTGATCACAGCTCCCTGTAATTGGGAGCAGTGATCAGTGTCATGTCACACGTAGCCCAACCCCCCCCCCCCCCCCAGTCAGAACACACACATGCCTAGGGGACACTTAACCCCTTCAGCGCCTCCTACTGGTTAACCACTTCACTGCCAGTGTAATTTCTACAGTAAAGTATGGCGTCAGAAGTGTCCGATGTGTCAGCCATAATGTTGCAGTCACGATAAAAATCACTGATCACCGCCATTGCTAGTAAAAAAAATATATATATTTTATATATTTTTTGGATATATTTATTGTAGCAAAAAGTAAAAAATATTATTTTTTTTCAAAATTAACGCTCAATATTTGTTTATAGCGCAAAAAATAAAAACCACAGGTGATCAAAGACCACCAAAAGAAAGCTCTATTTGTGGGCGTCTTTTTCAGTGTTAAGGTCCCCTGTCCCTCAAAACTGGGGTAATGTATTGGGTAAGCTAGGCGGCCGCAAGGCCCCTGAAAATGTGAGGCCTCAGGGCCGATCCTAGGGTTACAGGCACCTGGGTGTAGACATATTACTGGCGCCCCCACATGGGCGTGGTAATATTACGAACTCCTCCCCTTTACAAATGTTTCTATGGCAATGGCTCAACCACAGAGCTGCTACCCCACAAATTCTTCATTACCCTGGGATCCTTACATGATCTCTTAACAAAAATCAAAATACAGGGAGAGAAGCAGAGCACTTTATTGGGACCTGGAGGGGGGGGGGTGTCTCTGATGGACACAGAGAGGGCTTCTGTTAGAGAGTCTGTTAGAAAGAGCCCCCATACATACTACAGACATGATAGTCAGAGACTGCAGACATAGTACAGGAGATGGTCAGAGACTGCAGACATAGTACAGGAGATGGTCAGAGACTGCAGACATAGTACAGTAGATGGTCAGAGACTGCAGACATAGTACAGTAGATGGTCAGAGACTGCAGACATAGTACAGGAGATGGTCAGAGACTGCAGACATAGTACAGGAGATGGTCAGAGACTGCAGACATAGTACAGGAGATGGTCAGAGACTGCAGACATAGTACAGGAGATGGTCAGAGACTGCAGACATAGTACAGGAGATGGTCAGAGACTGCAGACATAGTACAGGAGATGGTCAGAGACTGCAGACATAGTACAGGAGATGGTCAGAGACTGCAGACATAGTACAGGAGATGGTCAGAGACTGCAGACATAGTACAGGAGATGGTCAGAGACTGCAGACATAGTACAGGAGATGGTCAGAGACTGCAGACATAGTACAGGAGATGGTCAGAGACTGCAGACATAGTACAGGAGATGGTCAGAGACTCATCAGTTCTGGCCGGACACGCACCTATACTCAGAACACTAGTTCTGGATGTACACAAACAAGGAGAGAAGGAGGGAGGGGAGAACTCTGCCACTTTGGCGCCCCCACCTTCTCAGGTGCCTGGGTGCAAAGCACCCTGTGCACCCTGCCTAGGATTGGCCCTGCGAGGCCTTAGGCGACCACCTCATTAAAGAGCCGCCTCTGCACCTAAACCATATACGATGTCTCCTGCCTGCCCTGCGGTCACCGATGCTGCGTTCCACCTAGAACATATATGAGCCGTGTAGATGGGACCCTTTACCAGGATCTCCAGATCGGTCTTGTCTGCTCATGAAATATGAGTCTGTGTGTTTTGCCCGAACGTAGGAAAAGCTCTGATGGGTTATCATGAAGAAAAATTGCTTCGTTCTGCTGTCTGGATGAAACGTGTGATTTTTTTTATTTTTTTTCCTCAATACTTCCTGAGCTAAATTTGGACTTGTCGTCATTCTCTCTTCATTTGGGTCACATTTGCACTGAGAAGTCCTTGAGATGCAGGGACACTTTGTACTCGCAGCTCTGGAGTTCCTTTAAAGCTGCCATGAAAGAACTGAATTATTAATGAGTTTTATTTTCATTTTTTTTCACCAGTTCTAATTGGTCTTTGGAATTAAGTTACCAGGAGCGCCCCTCCTTATGGTGGAATGTATTGGTTCCTGGGCCTTTAGGGGGTTAAATATTTGTAGTATTTCACTGTTAGAAATTCAAATATGTTTGTACAAGTGAAGACAGATGTTTCCGCACTTCTCCATCCGTTATTGCTCAATATATTTTTTTATATCCTGACTGCAGATAGAGATCACACCGAGCCCCCGAGATGTGGCCATTTGGTATCGTTCAGTAACTTGGCACGTGGCGGTGTGACCCATTTAACCTCCATTCAGAAGAAATAAGGAGTTAATAGGTCTGATTTACTGGGGTTACCAGGGCTGGGACAAGGAGGGGGGGGGGGGTGAAATATAGACATGAAAGGCAGAAAATGTGTGTAAAAATAAATAAAAACATTAAAAATACCTTTAGGTGATCACTTAATCTCTTTTCTTAGCTGCATAACGAGTTTAGAGAGCTGGAGGTGAAGCAGCAGCATACTGATCTTCCCATGGGCTTGAATGGGAATGGGCTTTATTAACTAGTGTTATTAGGCCTGGGACAAGGAGAAGGGTGTAAAGTAAAACTGAAAGCCAAAATATTTGTGTATAGATAAAAAAAATTACTGTATATACAACATTTTTTGTGCTAAAAATACCCTCCTCAGCTTATACTCGAGTCACCTTTTTGCGCCTGATCTCCCGGACTTTGGGGACCCGGTGCCACATGTAGCCCCACTCTTCCTCTACAAGTGTGCAAAGTTTTTTTGGCCGGGGAACACCGATACCGATTTTTTTCAAAGCCGGGGGTACCCCTTTCATAGGCTCCCATGTTAAAGCGGAGGTTCACCCAAATAACATTTATATCAGACCAACTTCTTTATACAGTCCGCAATTTTTTAATTTTTTTTTAGGTTGTACATACCTTCTAATCTATATTTGCAATACGGCTTCCGGGAACTTCTCCCTGCGGGAGTAGGCGTTTCCATGCTGAGGAGGCATGGGAGGTCGCCCAGATGATTGACGTCCTTTCAGAAAAACGTCCCCCCGGCGAATACGGCCCCGCCCCCCCCCCCCGTATTGCGTAGGCACGTCACAAGTCACAGCGTTTCTGAAAGAAGCCGAACATGAAGAAGCTCTTTACGGCGCCTGCGCAGTCAGCTCTACACGGCTCCTAGTTGGTGCGCAGGCTCCGTATAGAGCCGACTCGCACCTCTACATGTTCGGCTTCTTTCGGAAACGCTGTGACGTGCCTACACAATACGGGGGGGCGGGGCCTTATCCGCCGGGGAGAACTTTTTCTGAAAGGACGTCAATCATCTGGGCGACCTCAGCATAGAAACGCCTACTCCCGCGGGGAGAAGTACCCGGAAGCCGTATTGTATATTTAGATTAGAAGGTATGTACAACCTAAAAAATAAAAATAAATTGCGGACTGTACATGTTAGAAGTATAAAGAAGTTGGTCTGATATAAATGTTATTTGGGTGAACCTCCGCTTTAAACTGTAATTTCTCTGGTGACTTTGGGGACCCGGTACTGGTCGGTCGTCTGTCCCCTGGACCTGGAACTTGGCACATATGTAGCCCCATTTCTCCTTTGTTGTCTGGGAGACCTATGGCTGGGGAGCACCGATTTTTTTTTTTTTTTTTTTTTTCCCCCCAGCAGGTTAGGTGAGGACATTGGTCATTCATCAATGAACTGTCAGTGGAGTTTCATTTGGATATATTTGTTTACAAACCACTAAATAAAAGTTAAAAGAAAAATAAACAAATGTACATTATTTTTTTGCCATTAACCCTTTGTCTCCCATTTTTTTATGTTGTACTGTCCATGCCATTTTTTACACAATTCTAAATAAATGCGGTACTCTTGTATACAAGCGTTTTTTTTTTTTTTATTATTATTATTATTATTACAAAATGCTGCTGGATGTACTTATTTTTATTTTTTTTGCCTTTTAACTTTTTTATGCCTCTGTTAACCTATGTGTCCATGCACAGATGGGGGTTTAGAGGTGGCTGAAGAATTTAAGTCCTGATCTACTAGCTAGGCTTTAAGGGTTACTTGCCACCAGTTGCCCCAACCATGCTCCGCCCCTAAACAAGCCCTCATAAATTATCTCATGAAATGACATATATGTGCCCGTCGGTACAGCGCGGCCTGTGCCCGTCGGTACAGCGCGGCCTGTGCCCATCGGTACAGCGCGGCCTGTGCCCGTCGGTACAGCGCGGCCTGTGCCCGTCGGTACAGCGCGGCCTGTGCCCGTCGGTACAGCGCGGCCTGTGCCCGTCGGTACAGCGCGGCCTGTGCCCGTCGGTACAGCGCCCATCGGTACAGTTTCACCTGTGCCCGTTGGCACAGCCTATATAATGTTTGGGGGTTCAAAGTAATTTTCTAGCAAAAAATACTGACTTTCATTTGTAAGCAACACATGTCCGAAAAAGGTTTAGTCTTTCAGTGGTTAAACAGACTTAATTTGGACCCCTTTTAACACTGAAGGTGTTTTTTTGGCATTTTGGCTCTAAATATAGCGCCTGAAAAAACGCTTCTCATGCCTCCCCAGTGTGAAAGCCTGAGTGCTTTTACACTGGAGCGGTACACTTGCAGGACGTTTGAAAAAGTCCCGCAAGCAGCATCTTTGCGGTGGTGCGGGAACGGTGTATACAGCTTTCCTAAACTGCCCCTGCCCATTGAAATGAATGGGCAGCGCTCCCGAAGCGCCTCAACGTGGGTGCTTTAAACCCTTTCTTAAGCCACAGGTGTTAAAAGCGCCCCGCTAGCACCCAAAAAGTGCTGCTTAAACTGCGGTAAAGCGCCGTTTAAACATGGCCCGCGCCCCAAGTGTAAAGGGGGTCTTACAGACTATTCCTTTTGATCTAAAGAACTAAATTGTTACATTGTTTCTCTTTATCTCCGCCTAAGCTAAACCTGGTAGGCTGCCTGTTGTGTATTTATTTTTTTATTTATTTACAGCTGTAAGCAGAGAACACTTTGCCCTGAATCAGTAAAATGTTACGTTTAGACCGCAAGGGGGTAGAATTGCGATCTAAAATTTTTAACAATCAATCGTGCAGCTCTAAACCATAGGAAAACCCTTTTTTTTTTTTTGTTCAAATTTTGAATAGAGCAAGGGAGGGGAACCTATGTCAGGTTTATTTTTTGCCACCTGTGTCCCATTGGGGAGATTTTCCTTCACTTCCTGTCCCATTACCAACCAGGAAGTGAGGAAATCCCTGCAAATTAAGGGAATCTCTTGGGACCCCCAGGTCACCATAACTAGTGACCCCATTGGAAGATTTCCCCTCTATTACTTTTCTGAGGGCCGTGGGCGCGCAGTGCACTCTCGGGCCGTGGGCGCGCAGTGCACTCTCGGGCCGTGGGCGCGCAGTGCACTCTCGGGCCGTGGGCGCGCAGTGCACTCTCGGGCCGTGGGCGCGCAGTGCACTCTCGGGCCGTGGGCGCGCAGTGCACTCTCGGGCCGTGGGCGCGCAGTGCACTCTCGGGCCGTGGGCGCGCAGTGCACTCTCGGGCCGTGGGCGCGCAGTGCACTCTCGGGCCGTGGGCGCGCAGTGCACTCTCGGGCCGTGGGCGCGCAGTGCACTCCCGAACTATGCGCTCTGTACACAATGAACTACTGAGCTCTCTATGTATCACACTAGTCAACCATGCACCTCTAAACCCTGCCATTCTTTCTGTCCTGCCTATACTCTTGACCACGGCATTAGGTCGGGGGGTTGTTGGCCTGCTGCTCTGCTGTAGTAAGTTGGGGGGGGGGGGGGGGTGGAAATCACTTGCATTGCCCTGGGCCCTTACACCCCACGGTACGCTAAAAAAAAACCTGGCTCCTAACTTTTTAGCTGGCTCCTAGATTCAAAGCAAAATTTCGGGTTTTGCTTATTATTATTCAATCGGCTTAAAGCAAAAAGCACTGTGAGCAACACCAATATTTTTATATTGCTCCTGGTTTTATGCACGATGCCACCCCTGCTACACTTTTACCAGGTTGACTCCAGCAGAAGTATTTCCTGAGCGCTAAATGACAAATCTACGTCGGCGATGCATTGTGTCCGCGTGGAACAGGAATGACGGGCATCCGACGCCTTCCATCAGAGTTTTAATTAAGCCGTCCTTTTTGTTATCTCTCTTCCGCAAACCTAACCGGTAGCGGGTTCCCATCTGACTGACACCATCCCTCCGATCTATGACAAGCTTCGCATCTCACGCGGCTTAGATGCCATCAAAAGAAAAACGTGTCCTGTAGCCAGCAACGTTTTGAAAAAAGCGAGTGTGCTGGAGGGGCTGCGCGGAATGATTTGATATTCCCAGAATAATAGAGACAAGCACAGCGGAAGTGTTTTGCGGTGGAGGGCCGCGTCGCTCCAACAATAGGCGCCCACTCCCATCGCTCACACTTCGCAGGCTGACAGCCCTTTGTGAAGCACACATCAAGAACATGACATGGAATTAAAAGGACCATATTGCTGAGTGCGAAATAATTGTGTTTAGCCAAATAAGAAACACGCAGAGATTTGTTGAAGGCTAAAGAAGGATTCTCGAAAAAAAATATTCTGTAGACCAGCTGTTTCTAGTGATGAAGGTGGGGAGGGGGGGGGGCTTTTTATATCATGCAAAGGAATGGGGAAAAATAACCCAACATAGAATAGACTTTTGTCACATTTCTACCAGGCTCGGCTACATTCGGGGCACATAATAGACTACTAAGCCTGGGTTCGCTTTATTTTTTGATAATGTCCCGTGCAAATTTTATGCATGTTCGGGTGCGATCCGGATACAGCTGCAATTTCTCTCTCTCCCCTCTCTTTCTCTCTCTTTCTCTCTCTCTCTTTCTCGCTCTTTCTCGCTCTTTCTCGCTCTTTCTCGCTCTTTCTCTCGCTCTTTCTCTCGCTCTTTCTCTCGCTCTTTCTTTCTCTCTCTCTCTCTCTCTCTCTCTTGGGGCCCAACGGATTCCCCCCTCAACTGTAGATACCCCCCACAGCAACATAAGACCACCTCAGTAACACAAGAGCCTTCCGCACCAGCAATAGACTTTCCAGCACACCCCATAACAACTTCAGTGCTGGAGGGTGGGTACATATTGTACATTCACAGTCCCTGCCTTCATGCGCTTACATATGTACAAGTACAGCATGCAAACTCCATGCAGATAGTGCCCTGGTTGGGATTCAAAAGGACCTCAGTGCTGCAAGTGCCAACCACCAAGTCGCTGTGAACATGAAACCCTCAGCACTTTCAGCGGTTGATTTATTCACTGAAGGCCAGTTCACACTGGAGCATGGGCATTCCCATGCGGTCTAGTGAGTTTCAACTATAACAGTCCATTAATTGCAATGGGCTGCCAAACGTTATTGCCGGGGGGGGGGGGGGGGCAGCGGGGTATTGTCTTTCGTTGCGGAGAGGGGGAGTGGGGGATGTTGTCTGCCGATGGAGGTGGGTAAGGGGCGGAGGCAAGGTGTGAGGGGTTGAGGAAGGTCCCAATTTATTTAATTCAGTGACTTGCCGTCTGCTATTGTCTACTACAGTATTCAGATCCCAAATCTCACCTGCGTGGTCATGGTTGGTGTAAAGAACGGACGTGCAATATTTGAAGACAGAATCCTAGATTTGATTGTTTCCTCCTCCGATCCCGATGTCACTTCTGTTTGCAGCAGCTCATTCTAATCCTTTTCACGCAATTGAATTTTTTTTTTTATTACGATAGGTAATGGCATTTCCAGCTAGATTTCTCCAGCTCCAATATTTGTAATGGCCAAACCCATCGAGTAAATGAAAAGGACACAACTGTCAGCCGTGTACATGAGCAGAACAGGCATACACAATTCTCAGGATGGAATATCCGACTGTCTCGCAGCTGAGACTACAACCAGCTCTGACGGATCCATATTTACACTGACCTTGTCTGATCAATGTAAATGTATATTGTCGGGGTAGCCACGGAGCAGCCGCGTGGTGGCGGCGCCGTCGTAGCCACGGAGCAGCCGCGTGGCGGCGCCACTCAGCTGAAATTCTGTTTTTTTTTTTTGTTCTCTCACCTTAAAGGCATAGTATGGGCAGCCATGTGACGGTGGCGGCGTAGCCACTGGGCAGCCGTGTGCCGGTGGTGACTGAGCGCCAGTGCTTGGTTAGGTTCAAATGTATGCAATTTCTGCATGCCACATTTGCATGGGCAAAGCAGCCCATTGAATTAATAGGGCTGCTGTACATGTGCTGAACTCAGAAAAAAGTTATTTTTTTTTCTTTTAAAATTGCAGCCGCACGTAAGACACATGGTGCTGTCTGCTGTCCATCTTTCTGCAACTTCCTGGGTTCCTTGCAGGCTTTGCAGGCTTTGCGGTTTCTCCTTAATTTCTAAGGACTATATATCCCATGGTACCTTGCTGCTTGCAACGTGTTATTCCTGTACCGACTCCACCTCCTGAAGCTCTTTCCCTCAGATCCTCTAGTTCGGAAGGCGCTGCGTGGTACAGCAGTGCCTATCCACAGGGCATAGCGACTACGGGTCACAGAATTCAAGGAATATGAAGGGATCTTCACAAACTTCAACATCATTCAAAATAATACAGTGCTTTGCAAAAGTATTCAACCCCCTTGAAATTTTTTGTTTTGTTGCCTCACAACCTGGAATTAACATGGATTGTTTGAGGATTTGCATCATTTAATTTACAGAATATGCCCACAAATTTAAAGAGGTTTTTTTTTTTTTATTGTGAAACAACAAATAGGACAAAATAACAGAAAAAAGTCAATGTGCATAACTATTCACCCCCCTAAAGTCAATATTTTGTAGAGCCACCTTTTGCGGCTATCACAGCTCCAAGTCGCTTTGGATAAGTCTCTATGAGCTTGCCGCATCTTACCATTGGGAGTTTTGCCCATTCCTCTTTGCAAAACTGCTCCAGCTCCTTCATGTTGCATGGTTTGCGCTTGTGAAAATCAATCTTTAAGTCTGACCACAGATTTTCTATTGGATTGAGGTCTGGACTTTGACTAGGCCATTCCAACACATTTACATGTTAAACCACTCAAGTGTTGCTTTAGCAGTGTGTTTGGGGTAATTTTCCTGCTGGAAGGTGAACCTCGGTCCTAGCCTCAAAACACACACCGAGTGGTACAGGTTTGGACCCGTTGTGGACATCCATGGTGTGCCGGTGACTTGCAAGAAAGTTGAAGGATGGAGGAGCAGGGGAAGATTCAGGCGCATTGTACAGATCACTGGGGAAAACTTCTAAGTCCCAAAAAGGTCACTGGCCACTTCCTCTCGAGTGGGTATTGCTCACCCGGATAGGCCCCTCTCGCCTGGCCTAGCAGCCGGAATGATGCACGAACAATGATCAGTAACAGTCTCTGCCGTAGTCTGGTTGCGAGCAAAAGTGAACAGTCTGGAATCCTCTGCCACAGGATTTGGTACCCGAACTTCCAGCCATACAGTTTAAGAGCCTTTAAGCCGGCCTGGTGAAACTGTAGGGTAACATGGATTGTAGATCATCCCTTAATGGAGTCACCAGGCCTATCCCGAGACATCAGCCTTCTGCTTGGTCCCATCCTGGGCAGGTCCTCTCCATTAAGTAGCTTCCTCTCATGAGACAGACAGCTCAGGATCACTTGAAATCATAGGCCCCAGTCAGGATAGCTGGGCCTACTTGGTAGAAGTACAGCCTTTTAGCCAACCAGGCCCCGAGGCTAAACAACCATCACGGACTTCGAGCCAGGAGGGCCTCGAGGCAGAGCCTCTCACAACATGGCGTCTGTCCCTTAAGTATCCTTCCCCAGCATGTCCCGCGGGGAAAAGACACCCAACGCACCGTAGCCTGCCTGAATTCCAACATTGGCTGGTGGTGGTATCGCCACCTACAGGCAACAGTGGGGAAATCCCTCCAAGCACAGCCACAGCCAGAACAGAGGCTGATTTTTGTATCAATCATCAAAGTCTGAGACAATTATCAGCTCAGACACCCACTAAATTTAACATAGCGCCTGGTCACCAGGACATATACACACAGCTATCCCTACAGGGATGTGTGCGTTGGTAATAGTGCGTTGGATTCTAAGGGACTCAAGCCGCATCGGAGCAGTGCAGTTGCTTTGACTTGGCGCATTGATCGGAGTGGCGGCCGTTGAAATAAATGATCTCACTCGCCACGTGACTTTGTGTCGCAGATCGCATGGCAACTCGCAGCAGTGTGAACCAGTGCTTACCGTAGTTTTCCAGCAATGACCCCTCATCTCTTTGATCTGCTTGGCTGTCTTGTATGCAGAATCTCACATTTTTTAATTGTTGGTTCTCTATCTTTGTGATCCTACAAAACGCAACGGACACAACATTTTCCGTCTCCAAATATGTACAATTAACTACGTCAAATCACCTGCAGACACGCAATCTGCTCCTGCCAGATGAGTTGTCATTCTGATTGTTATTTATGTTCTCCTGTTAGAAAAGGAAAAGCGTTAAGGTTGCTATAAGCAGGCGACGTTGCTCATAGGCTTTGTGTGATTAGCATATAAATAAATGTTTGGGACCAATAGAATCAAAAGGGGGGGGGGGTGGGGGGGAGTCTAATCTCCGATACTTCCTTTGTTTCATTGTGTCTACTGCCTGGAAAAGCTTTGGCATTTATTTCTTTGTAAAGATTAAGAATGAATTCTCGTGTTTTTCCTCGCTTTCTTTCCTATTGATGGTTCTTTCTTCAGAAGATGAAAGTTTGGAGGATACTAGGATTCGTGGTTGGTCGGCTTTGCATGGTGTACAGTGATCGCATAAGATGTTGAGGTCCCATGTACAGCGGGGGTCTCATTCTGGGGGAAGGTAGCTCCAGAGTTTAGGCACAGGTGCACCACCCAGCCCCAACGGTAGCAGCCTGTAAAGGGCTCACCCTCCCCCAACCCCCAGCATTACAGTATCTCACAAAAGTGAGTACACCCCTCACATTTTTGTAAATATTTGATTACATCTTTTTATGTGACAACACTGAAGAAATGACACTTTGCTACAATGTTGTGTAGTGAGTGTAAAGCTTGTATAGCAGTGTAAATTTGCTGTTCCATCTGAAATAACTCGACACACAGCCAACAATGTCTAAACCGCTGGCAACAAAAGTGAGTACACCCCTAAGTAAAAAATGTTCAAATTGGGCCCAAAGTGTCAATATTTTGTGTGGCCGCCATTATTTTCCAGCACTGCCTTAACCCTCTTGGGCATGGAGGTCACCAGAGCTTCACAGGTTGGCACTGGAGTTCTCTTCCCCCCTCCCCCCTCCTCCATGATGACATCACAGTGCTGGTGAATGTTAGAGACCTTGCGCTCCTCCACCTTCCGTTTGGAGGATGTCCCACAGATGCTCAATAAGGTTTAGGTATGGAGACATGCTTGGCCAGACCATCACCTTTACCCTAAGCTTTTTTTCAGCAAGGCAGTGGTCATCTTGGAGGTGTGTTTGGGGTCATTATGTTGGAATACTGCCCTGCGGCCCAGTCTCTGAAGGGTGGGGATCATGCTCTCTTTAGTATGTCACAGTACATGTTGGCATTCATGGTTCCCTCAATGATCTATAGCTCCCCAGTTCCGGCAGCACTCATGCAGCCCCAGACCATGACACTCCCACCTCATGCTTTACTGTAGGCAAGACACACTTGTCTTTTTGTTCTCTTCACCTGGTTGCCACCACACACGCCTGACACCATCTGAACCAAATAAGTTTATCTTGGTCTCATCAGACCACAGGACATGGTTCCAGTAATCCATGTCCTTAGTCTGCTTGTCTTCACCTAACTGTTTGCGGGCTTTTTTTTTTTCAGATCCACAGGAGAGTTCTTTGCCATGAGGTGCCAATTTGAACTTCCAGTGACCAGTATGAGAGAGTGAGAGCGATAACACCAACTTTAACACACTTTCTCCCCATTCACACCTGAGACGCTAATGAGTCACATGACATCGCGGAGGGAAAATGGCTAATTGGGCCCAATTTGGACATTTTCACTTTTGTTACCAATGGTTTAGACATTAATGGCTGTGTGGGTTATTTTGAGGGGTTATACAAGCTGTACACTCACTACTAGGGGTGCAACGGATCAAAAAACTCACGGTTCGAATCATTCCTCGGATCAGCAGTCACGGATCGGATCATTTTCTGATCGGCAAAAAAAGAAAAAATTCTCCCCCACTGTAATATCCACATCTCTCCCCCACTGCAGTGGCTTCACTAGGGTTACTGTCACCCAGGGCAGAAAAAAAATGGTGTCACCCCCCCCCCCCCACCAACTATAGCACCCCACCCGCATCAGTACAGACACCCCCCCAGGTAGTACCGACAGGCACCCCCCTCCTCGGGCAAGAGACCCCCCCAGGTAGTACAGACGCTTCCAGCGTGTGTCCTACGAGTGGGGCTCCTCCTCCTCTTTGGATGTAAACAGAGGAGGGCGGCCGCTGGGTGTACCAAGATGGCCGCGGCTCCGGATCACAGTGTGTGCCGATCCGAAGGGGTGACTCGTTCGGACCACGGATCAACTGTGATCCGTTGCACCCCTACTCACTACTTTACATTGTAGCAAAGTGTCATTTCTTCAGTGTTGTCACATGAAATGATATAATAAAATATTTACAAAAATGAGGGGTGTACTCACTTTTGTGAGATACTGTATGCTACACTTCCAAGATAAGATTAATGTACTTCAATAATATAAATCCCATATTTTAAAAGTTAAAGTGGACAAAAGTAAAGCATGTGTGTTTTTTTATTTTTTTTATTGTAAAATGAATGTTGCACCCAAGCACATAAAATCCCCCCAAAATATTGAGCCCCCCTATCTCCACATTTACGCACATACAAACATAAACGCAAGCATCGGGGCACCTACGCAATAATAGCTCCAGACTTTTTCTGTGATGTTCAGGATGACCTATAGGGGGCTTTTAAAGTGTTGCCTAAAGTGTAAGTGTAGTATACTTGGTGCAACCTCATCTTTTATATTTTACCACCGTTTTTGTGCCCTAAAATTTTAGTGTTTTTTTTTTTTACAGAAATTTCCTAGACCTTTGCAATATCATATGATATAAAAAAAATTGGAACTACCACTTTTTTTATTCTCTGGGGTGTCTGCTTTCAGAAAATATAGAATGTTTTGGGGGCTTTATGTAATCTTCAGGCCTGAAATTTTATTTTTTAATGTGTGCAAAAAACAAACGAACCACAAAAATGGCTGTGGCAGCGAAAGGGTTAAAGGATAAGTTCATCTTGGGCAACATGTTACACGTTCCACCTGTTTTTAACTGTGAGGGTTAGTCAGAGACTGGAGGCTATCGCCCACTTACTACGATTTTAACCCCTTGCCTACTGACCACTTTCACCCCCTTTCTGACCAGGCCAGTTTTCAGCTTTCAGCGCTGTCATTCTTTTGAAT
The DNA here is from genome assembly GCA_029574335.1 of Rana kukunoris. Taxonomy (NCBI): domain Eukaryota; kingdom Metazoa; phylum Chordata; class Amphibia; order Anura; family Ranidae; genus Rana; species Rana kukunoris. Next base: position 20,553,487 of record CM056052.1, read on the forward strand.
GAAAAGTGCGTGGTCATGCAACGTTGTACTCATGAAATGTTTCAGGTTTTTCAAACAAATGGAGTTTTCATGTATGGGGGTATTTAATCACCACTGGGGTTTATTTTTTGCCAAACCAATTTTTTTTTTTGCAAACGGGCAATTAATTGGGCACCGATAGGGCTCTACTGGTGGCCACCGATGGGGGCTCTACTGGTGGCCACTGATGGGGGCTCTACTGGTGGCCGCAGATGGAGGCTCTACTGGTGGCCGCAGATGGGGGCTCTACTGGTGGCCGCAGATGGGGGCTCTACTGGTGGCCGCAGATGGGGGCTCTACTGGTGGCCGCAGATGGGGGCTCTACTGGTGGCCGCAGATGGGGGCTCTACTGGTGGCCGCAGATGGGGGCTCTACTGGTGGCCGCAGATGGGGGCTCTACTGGTGGCCGCAGATGGGGGCTCTACTGGTGGCCGCAGATGGGGGCTCTACTGGTGGCCGCAGATGGGGGCTCTACTGGTGGCCGCAGATGGGGGCTCTACTGGTGGCCGCAGATGGGGGCTCTACTGGTGGCCGCAGATGGGGGCTCTACTGGTGGCCGCAGATGGGGGCTCTACTGGTGGCCGCAGATGGGGGCTCTACTGGTGGCCGCAGATGGGGGCTCTACTGGTGGCCGCAGATGGGGGCTCTACTGGTGGCCGCAGATGGGGGCTCTACTGGTGGCCGCAGATGGGGGCTCTACTGGTGGCCGCCGATGGGGGCTCTACTGGTGGCCGCCGATGGGGGCTCTACTGGTGGCCGCCGATGGGGGCTCTACTGGTGGCCGCCGATGGGGGCTCTACTGGTGGCCGCCGATGGGGGCTCTACTGGTGGCCGCCGATGGGGGCTCTACTGGTGGCCGCCGATGGGGGCTCTACTGGTGGCCGCCGATGGGGGCTCTACTGGTGGCCGCCGATGGGGGCTCTACTGGTGGCCGCAGATGGGGGCTCTACTGGTGGCCGCAGATGGGGGCTCTACTGGTGGCCGCAGATGGGGGCTCTACTGGTGGCCGCAGATGGGGGCTCTACTGGTGGCCGCAGATGGGGGCTCTACTGGTGGCCGCAGATGGGGGCTCTACTGGTGGCCGCAGATGGGGGCTCTACTGGTGGCCGCAGATGGGGGCTCTACTGGTGGCCGCAGATGGGGGCTCTACTGGTGGCCGCCGATGGGGGCTCTACTGGTGGCCGCCGATGGGGGCTCTACTGGTGGCCGCCGATGGGGGCTCTACTGGTGGCCGCCGATGGGGGCTCTACTGGTGGCCGCCGATGGGGGCTCTACTGGTGGCCGCCGATGGGGGCTCTACTGGTGGCCGCCGATGGGGGCTCTACTGGTGGCCGCCGATGGGGGCTCTACTGGTGGCCGCCGATGGGGGCTCTACTGGTGGCCGCCGATGGGGGCTCTACTGGTGGCCGCCGATGGGGGGCTCTACTGGTGTCCGCCGATGGGGGCTCTACTGGTGTCCGCCGATGGGGGCTCTACTGGTGTCCGCCGATGGGGGCTCTACTGGTGGCCGCCGATGGGGGCTCTACTGGTGGCCGGCACCAGTGGGCACTGTTGGTTACACTGATAATCAGGATACTGATAATCGATGTTCTGATTATCAGTGTAGATGCACCTTTCACACAAGCCGGTTACCAGCTCTCCTCTCCTTATGCTGTCAGCGTGAGGAAAGGAATGCCGATAACTGGCTTGTGTTTACATTGTGATCAGCAATGTCAAATTCACAGCCAATCACGTATTTAAGGGCCGCAGTGATTTACCCTTTACCCCGATCTGTGATCATCTGTGTCCAAAGGACACAGTGTGTCAGGTGGGCGCTGTAATGGGTGCACGGAGTGGCGCAGTTCTGGGAGGATCTGAATCGACGCCCTCCTAGAACTAGGCGACTGTAGTTGTCATTCATCATCAGTCTGGGTTTGGAGGGCAGGAGGCACTGTTTGGCGGAAGCACCCAGGCAAGGTGCCAGACTGTTATCCATATTGCTCTAAATGGCACCCCTGCTGAATGGCCAACCTCCTGTGTTCGTAATGCATTAGGTCAGCTGCTCGCTACGGGACCCGGACGGAGACTATGGCAGCCGCAACCAAAGTACCGAGAATAAAAAAAATGGTTTCCTCACCTCCCTATTGCCATGGTCCAACATCATTGTGGCTGCAGAGCTTACAGTGAAGACAAGGATGGGCATATCGCACCTCTCTCCATGCTGTCAGAATGGACATAGCTGGAAAACCATAGTCAGTATAGCTTTGCTAAGCAGGGAATTTGGATATGATTTCTTCACTTCTCTCAGTAATCTCAAGAGATTGTCAGGACTATGAGAAGCTGTTCACCTGTGAAGGAAACCTGCTATTCCGAAGCTAAAAATATAAGTGTCAGACAGACGCAAGGCTGTAGACTGATCCCAGTGCTATCACCGGAAATCACACGGCTTAACTTTCTATAGAACTTTCCTCGTCTGCCCTAACAGTACTGGAAACTGCTGACTTAGTGGTAAGCTATATGGAGGGGTGTTCTATAATACCCTCTGAAGCATCCCACTTACCGGTATGTGTCTGTGTGTGGCAGATGTGGTCTACATTCTGTACATTACCTAAGTAGGGAGAATCGGCAAGAATACATAATCTTTCCGCTCCCCAGCAGTACATAACTTTTACTGCATTTTAGCAACCAAGGACGCTAGATGACAAGAGAGGCCTGCAGTCTAGCAACAGAGGTTATCCTAGGTGGCAGGAGATGCTTGCATTCGAGCAACCAATGGTATTATAGTTTGCAGGAGATGCTTTCGTCTTGGCATCCAAGGATATCATATGTGGCAGGAGAATGTTGCATACTAGCAACCAAGGACACTGGATGGCAAGAGACGCCTACAGTCTGGCAACAAAGGAATATCCTAGGTGACAGAAGATGCTTGCATCCTAGCAACTAAGGATATCCTAGGTGACAGGAGATGCTTACATCCTAGCAGTAAGCACACTGGATGGCAAGAGACGCCTGCAGTCTAGCAACAAAGGTTATTCTAGGTGGCAGGAGATGCTTGCATCCTACCATCCAAGGATATCGTAGGTTGCAGGAGATGCTTGTATCTTGGCATCCAAGGATATCATAGGTGGCAGGAAAAGCCTGCAGTCTAGCAGCCAAGGACACTGGATGGCAAGAGACACCTGCAGTCTAGCAACAAAGGATATCCTAGATGACAGGAGATGTTTTCATCCTAGCAACCAAGGATGTCTTAGGTGGTAGGAGATGCTTGTCTCCTAGCAGTAAGCACACTGGATGGCAGACGCCTGCAGTCTAGCAACAAAGGTTATTTTAGGTGGCAGGATATGCTTGCATCCTACCAACCAAGGATATCCTAGTTTGCAGGAGATGCTTGCATCTTGGCATCCAAGGATATCATGGGTGGTAGGAGAAGCCTGCATGCTAGCAACCAAGGACACTGGATGGCAAGAGACACCTGCAGTCTAGCAACAAAGGTTATTCTAGGTGGCAGGAGATGCTTGCATCCTACCATCCAAGGATATCGTAGGTTGCAGGAGTTGCTTGTATCCTGACATCCAAGGATATCGTAGGTTGCAGGAGATGCTTGTATCTTGGCATCCAAGGATATCATAGGTGGCAGGAAAAGCCTGCAGTCTAGCAGCCAAGGACACTGGATGGCAAGAGACACCTGCAGTCTAGCAACAAAGGATATCCTAGATGACAGGAGATGTTTTCATCCTAGCAACCAAGGATGTCTTAGGTGGTAGGAGATGCTTGTCTCCTAGCAGTAAGCACACTGGATGGCAGACGCCTGCAGTCTAGCAACAAAGGTTATTTTAGGTGGCAGGATATGCTTGCATCCTACCAACCAAGGATATCCTAGTTTGCAGGAGATGCTTGCATCTTGGCATCCAAGGATATCATGGGTGGTAGGAGAAGCCTGCATGCTAGCAACCAAGGACACTGGATGGCAAGAGACACCTGCAGTCTAGCAACAAAGGATATTTTAGGTGGCAGGAGAGGTTTGCATCCTAGCAACCAAGAATATTTTAGGTGGCAGGAGATGCTTACATCCTAGAAACCAAGGATATTCTAGATAGCGAGACATTCCTGTGCCTTTGCAACCAATAGGCTGCATTACACTGTATGCTTGTGTGCATGTAAACTTTACATGTGTACAGCTTTTTGGACAAATTAAAGTGATTGTAAAGGCTTTGATTTTATTTTTAATTAATAATAAAAATTTCTGCTCATCTGCTCGGTGGCATGGTATTGCACAGACAGAGCGGCGACTCCTCCTCCGGGTTACCCCGCTGGTGCGCTAGACTTCTTTTCTTCTTGGTGCTCTACCATAAGAAGCCTATGTTGGGTTGGGGGGATACCTGTGGGCTCTCTCCTACGCCAGACTGTTAGTCTATTGGTAAACAGTTTGGCTCAGCCCCACCCCTTTGCTCCCTCTTCACAGCATTTGATTGACAACAGCAGGGACCAATGGCCAAATGTGAACCGGCGACAGCTAAGGCTCACTAATGCACGTGGGGAGTGATGTCTGGCCAGTGTAGCCCAATCCAAAAGAAGAGCTACTGGAGCTCACATTGCTGAAAAAGTTCACGCTGATTCCAATAGAAAGGTCTCAGAACACACAATGCATCGTAGTTTTTTGTGTTTGGGGCTGCAGACTGGTCAGGGTGCCCATGCTGACCCATACCCACAGCCAAAAGTGCCTACAGTGGGCACATGAGCACCAGAACTGGAACATGAAGTACGAATGGGAGAAGGTGGCCTGCTCTGAATTTAGGAATGGTTTCAGGAACACAACACCTGTTGACTTGGCCTCCAAATTCTCTAAATCGAATTGTGCATATATGGTAGAGCGCTCGCTTAGCATGCAAGGGGTAGTGGGATCAATGCCCGCATTCTCCAAATGCAGCCTTCCTGTTTTCACAGGAGGCACCTTGCTTTTGAGTTTGTCGATGCTTGGAACTTTCCTGCCTCTAGTCAACATGGTTGACACGTTTTTCGTAGCAGCTGTGGCTTCAGCCAGAGTCCCGCAGACAGTATTGGGCAAAAGAAATCTGTCAAAGAAAGCACGGTCAGGCTTCCATGGCCAAAAGACAATATTCCATTAGTGCAAATGTTGCCAGCGCCATCCTTATGCTGAGCGTTTTTGGACTTGTTTAATTGCCAGAATCGGGTTCAAGTTCTTTTTGTGTGTGAAAGAATGTCCTTTGGCCCCGCAAGCAAATATCGATTGACATAGGAAAAGTCAACGTAGCAGAGGATGGTTTCGATCCATCGACCTCTGGGTTATGGGCCCAGCATGCTTCCTCTGCGCCACTCTGCTCTTGTTGCTGAGGAGCATCAACGATAAAATGTGGTTCTAGTTTGCTACCGATCCCATGGGGAGTGGGTCCATCTGGCAAAGTCACAACAATGTAGATGACGAGGCGTTTCCATTGATTTCCAAAAGCTAATCCCATGTCAAGCGTGGTGGGTGGACTCTCCTAGGCCAGCTGAGCGAGGGTGGTAGGGCATGCACCAGCATGGAGCATTGGTGGTTCAGTGGTAAAATTCTCACAGGAGGCCCGGGTTCGATTCCCGGCCAATGCAGTTATGGTCTCTTTGTGTTGATAGCCCCCCCAGGTACCTCTCACCCCCCAATTGCAAGTCCAGTGGAATGCGTTGAGGCACAAGGTGTTTATTGTCTAGAACAGTGATGGCCAACCTTGGCACCCCAGAGGTTTTGGAACTACATTTTCCATGGTGCTCATGCACTCTGCAGTGTAGTTCAGCATCATGGGAAATGCAGTTCCAAAACATATAGGGGGGGCCAAGGTTCGCCATCACTGGTCTAAAACGTACTAGGTGGTGTGACTTTTTTGAAACCACCTTCTCCTGATGTACTGGTGTCTAGCAGCCAGAGCAAGTTGTGGATTTAGCAAAACTGCATCTATTACGCACAACGCATAAGAGGATGGGGTTTAGCCATTGCGCCAACAGCAAGCTTGAGTAAAGGGGGATTAGCTCAAGTGGTAGAGCGCTCGCTTAGCATGCGAGAGGTAGCGGGATCGATGCCCGCATTCTCCAAATGCAGCCTTCCTGCTTTCATGGGAGGCCCTTTGCTTTTGAGTTTGTTGTGGAAGCTTGGAACTTTCCTGCCTCTAGTCAACATGGTTGACACGTTTTCGTGGCAGCTGCGGCTTCAGCCAAAGTCTCTCAACTTGCATGACTTAAAGGATCTTCTACTGATTGCTTGGTGCCAGATGCCACAGCGTACCTTCAGAGGTCTAGATGGCTATTTTGGCAGCAAAAGGGGGTCCTACCCAATATTAGGTGGCTGATCATATTGGTGATCGGTGTATATTGAGCAAGGACATACAGTACTTGCAGAGCTCGTGGTGGCTACAACAATTTTTTCCCAGAACCAGAAATGGTTGCCCCCTCCCCAGCACTTTTCATGTAGTTGCCATGTTGAACAAACCATTTCCATAGAACAGACTGGCTGCCTTTCTGGAATGGCATGTTGCTGCGTGGCGTGTCTTGTCGGTACGTATTGGCTCAGTATAGCCATTTCGGATCTTTTATTCCATGCTCTTTTTTTGCCCTGCTCTTGTAAGTCGTGCATTTCTCTTTTATACGGGACTTTTATAGTCATAGTCTGAACCCTGCACCATAATTTAGTCGCAATTACATCTTATTGTGTCCTCTACCTAACAGGAAGGCCCTCGGACACATGCTAATTACCATCCATAAAGATGAATTCCAATGGGCTTAAAACGATTCATTTTTTTAAAGTGTTAACCTTCGGCTGCCTAATAAGTGTTAATTTATTATTGATTTGTCGTGCACTTGTGTGGCATAACGAGTGCATTATCTCTGTGCGATGCAAGGGTCAGCGCTGTAGGGATGGCGATATTTCATCTATGGTGGTGTTTGCGGAGTATTTGTCCATCTCTTCTTGATACTATGACCCCCATGACCAGCCTGACGTTCGCTTTACAAATGGAGAGGACAGCTTGTTTACTAAAAGGATATGTATTGTTTGCAGTCGTCTCCTTTATGAAAACTATTGCCCTCCAGAACAGCAAGGCCTCATTCATACCCACGTTGGATGCATGCCCCAGTCTGCTCATGCTGCTATTGCAATTAAAGATTGTTGCATGGTATATAGAGAAGTGGTCTCCAAACTGCAGCCCTCTGGGCACTATTTTTGTTCACTGATGGCAACAATAGGGCATAATTGCCCCTACTGACACCAATGCATGGGGCAGAATTCCTCACAATGACCATAACAATGGGGCCCACTGACACCATAGATGGGGCAGTATTCCTTTCACTGACACACACACTGGGACCCAATAACACCAATGATGAGGCCCAATGACCCCACGGATGCAGTTTGATTGATAGAAAAGCCTTTATATGTGCTCGTTTCTCAGTAGTACTATTGCTTTTATATGTTTTTAATAAAACTTTTATATCGGAAAAGCACTAGGTCGGTGCACCCTCCATTTCTTTTTCCAATGAAACCAATGATGGGGCCCAATGGCACCAGTGATGGAACACTGTTCCTACTACCAATGACCACAATGATGGGGCCTAATGACTTCAATTATGTGGCACTAACGTTGCCACTAACACCAACAATGGGGTCCAGTGACATTGATGGGGCACAATTGCTTCTAATAAGACCAAGGCTGGGGCCCAATAACACCAGTGATAGGGGCACTATTTCTACCAATAATCCCAATGATGTTTTTTTTATTCTTTTCACTGATGCCAACAATAGGGCCCAGTGGCACTAATGATGGGACACAATTGCTTCCAATGGACACCAATGATGGGGGCCCATGACACCAGTGATGAGGCACTATTCTTGCTACTTACGATGAGGCATTGTTTATTTAAACTGACAATGGGACTTTTTCCACTGCCAATGGCCACAGTCTGGCCCCTCTAAAGTCTGAAGTACAGTAGACTGGCCCTTTGTTTAGAAAGTTTGGAGCCCCCTGGTGTACTGTGGGTCAGTAAGTCAGTGCAACACAATGTTCAGATCACTACAATTGCCTGACGAACATGTTGGGCCAAGTACTTCCTTTCCAACCTTGCAAACGGGTTGCTAAGCAGGTCCTGAAAAAGCCACTTGGCACTTATGTGAAGAAGTCTTGCAAGTGTCTTAAATCTGACCTCTGGCCTTTCCTTTAGGTCCCTTTCACACTTGTACGAAGTCGCGCGATTTTACCGCGATTTGCGATCGTGATTTCAATGATTGCCTGTGTAAGTGGCATCAAAATCGGACCAAAGTAGTGCAGGGACTACTTTGAAGTCGGCACTACTTAAAGAGGTGGTTCACCCTAAATATAATCTCTCCCATGTGATCCAGTTTTTTTTAAATCCCCCACTTACTGTATTATGTTCAATTTTAATTTCTTTCCCCCGTGGTGGACGGCGCCAGTATAGCGCGTCACATCTTACGAAAATACCCGATAAGGACTCGGGTAATCTCAGCGAAATGCGGCGCCTGCGCACAGACCTAGGAGCTGACTGCGCAGGCGCCGTATTTCTCCGAGTCCTACGGCTATGGCGCGTCACGCCCTCCGAAAAAAAGTCGGAATAGGACTCAGAGAAATACGGCGCCTGCGCAGTCAGCTCCTAGGTCTGTGCGCAGGCGCCGCATTGCGCCGAGAATATCCGAGTCCTTATCGGGTATTTTCGTAAGATGTGACGCGCTATACTAGAGCCGTCCACCGCGGGGGAAAGAAATTAAAATTGAACATAATACAGTAAGTGGGGGATTTAAAAAAAAAACCAGCATGCTGACGCCAGTATGCTGGATCACATGAGAGAGACTTTATTTAGGGTGAACCTCCGCTTTAAAGTCGTGCCAGTATGAATGGTGTTCATTGAAAATCATGGAGAATGACTTGTCATACGATTTTGCAGTACAAAATCGTGAGACAAGTCGTATAAATGTGAAAGGGGCCTTATGGCCCATACACACAATCCGAATATCGGACGATGGATCGTACGACTTTTTCGCTTAATAATCGCAAGTAAAATAAAATAGGTTATTAAACTCACGAAAATTCTCGTACGACAGAAAAAAAAGATCGGAAGTGATGTCACGTGTTGTAATGTATTTGTATTGTATTGTCGGACGACGGCTGTACAGACTAAACTAATCTGACATCGTACGAGGAAAATTTTCGCGCTTGTCGATCGAAAAATATCGGATGAACGGTCGTGATCGACTCTCGAAAGTAGTAAACACACGATCCGAAAATCGTACGATGCATCATCGGACGATCGTTTTCGTCCTATATTCGGATCGTGTGCATGGGCCATTAGTCTTACACAACTGTACCGGCTCCTCTCCTCTGCTGAAATGGCTTGGGCCCCTTTTCAGACGGGCTTTCCAATCAGTTTTGCAGACAAACCTGATCGGAAGGTCCATGCATCCATTCGTCCATTTCTATGGACAGCCAGGGGTAAACTGACTTTTGTACGACCAGCCTGCCCAATATTTCCAGAACGATTAGTGCTGCTGGTTATAGCCGGCAAAACTGATCATTGTGTTAAAATAGCTCAGCAGTCGGATTTTCCTATCCGCATTAAATTAGTGGATGGGGGAAATTGCTTTTATTTCCACTTTAAAGCGGTTGTAAACCACATATACATTTTTTTTTTTTAAACCTGAAAGGCAAAAGCCATAATGAGCTATTATGCACCGCATAATAGCGGATTATGAAATACTTAACTCTGAACGAGGAGAAGAGCACTTACCTGGTCCACGCCAAGTGAGATGTCATCTTGACTCGGCGTGTCTTCCGGGTATCGCCGCTCCAGCGCTGTGATTGGCTGGAGCGGCGATGACGTCACTCCCGCGCTTGTTAAATTTTAAATTTATTAGATTTTATGTGATAAACGTTTCTGAATTAATGGTTTAAACAAGGTAGCTTTGAGGACAGACAAGGTCAGTTACAGGACACTACATCTGTGTAGGTTACATGTATTTTTGGAGTTCCACGTCAAGACAATGGGCGGAGATGTGTTGCTTAATATACACAAGTGGGTGTTACGTTTATCACCAACCTTCTTTGGAACTATTCTAATTGTGAATTATGCTTAGCTTGACTTTTAAGCAGTATAAGAACACATGTGATGTGCGTAGTTGGCTAGGAAGCTCTGGGGTCACGACCCTACAGAGAAGATGAAGGTAGGAAACCCCAACCTGCTGGAAGGGACCTCTCCCAGCAGACAGATCACATCCATTTCCTCCTTCTGTAACTTTCTGAAGTATCATCCTGCCATGTTTTACCAGCTGCCAATATGTAAGCATTGACTGTTTGCTGTCCTGTCTTGAAGAATAAACATCGTATTATTTGGAAGAAAACCTGAGTCTGTATTTTGGGAACCGAAGCGCCTGGGAGAAAGACTATTTGACATAACACATGACACGCGTCAAAACTCTCTCTTCCTCCCCCATTTAACAGCGCGCGGGAGATTTCAAATCGGCAAAGGTCCGGCAGATGCCGGTCCAATCGCCGTGGATTCCCCCTTGCGCATGCGCCGCTGCAATCAGCGGCGCATTGCGAGGGGTATATCTCCTAAACCGTACAGGTTTCGGAGATATTCTTTATACCTACAGGTAAGCCTTATTTTAGGCTTACCTATAGGTGAAATTAAAAAAGTGGGGTTTACAACCACTTTAACAGTGAGTGGACAGGGGCTGTATGTAATAACCGTGTTTATTTACATCTGTCCCTGAAATGTCCCTTACCAACGTACTTTTGGTCTAAAAAATCCCAGATTATAGCTGCCCCGCCTCTCCAGTACCTTCTCGGTGTGTTTGTTTACTGTGTGTCTGTATGTGTATATTGTGTGTTTGTATACTGTGTGGCCCCATAATCTATTGCCTGGGAACCCCATAATCTCCTATTGGCCGGGGGGGCCCCATGAGTTGTCGTTCCGCCTCTGGTTGGAGAGCAGGAGGTCTTGTGAAGGCCAAAGAGAATGGTTTGGTTGGTCTTTTGAGACAAGGTTAGTGATGTAGCTCGGGGAAAAATTGTTGGGATCTTTCCAGAGCCTGGGGTAGCCCACTGTCAGCTGATTCTGCGTCACAGAAGAAGAAAAGAACACAACTGTGACCCACAAGAGAACAATGACCCAAAAAAGCTTTGGCCATACTTCTCTTTTTAGGCGAGCGGTCATTATAGCAGCCACCAGGCAGGTAGCATTTTCAGGAGAACAGTAAAGGCAGCTCTCGTGCATCTTTTAGGAAAGGTTTACATGAAGTGTTTGTCATCTGTTGCGCTGAGATTGTATTGCCTTCTCCCGAGTTTTCTCTGTATAATGCAGCACATGGCGAATGGTTAGGAAGGTGCCGGAGATTCATTGCTTCTCCTAACTGTGATGCCACCGTCCTTTCCTGGAACCATGAGTCAAGAAGTGACAGAAACAACAAACGTCTGTATGAAATGTCACCTCGCCCCCGTGTTCTGAGGCTCTAATAATTCATCATGAATTCTGCAAATTGCCGGATATTTGTTTTTCCCTTTTATCTAAATTGGAATGTTTTAGCCTTAAATCCTTCAATGCCAAGTAGGGTAGGTGACTGTGCAGCACATTGGAACTCGTTATTCAGAATTGTGGAGCTGAACTGGTTGCAAAGCAATGTCTTTCGCTGTGTGTTCACCCTTCTCAGTATGGTCATGCTGATCCTCGTCGTTTATTAAGGACTTTTTTTTTTTAACTGGTCGATTTTGGTGTTGAAATAGCTTGATGCCTCCATTTAATAACGTGCTGTAGCATTATAAGTACATCCGAAATTCATTTTCTTGTTGCTCCTGCCAGTGATGCCCATCCAGTGCAGCATTTTGGGATGGGGTGGCAACAATGCTGCACTACTCCTGAATTCAGAGCAGCATTGTCACCTTCATGTAGGCTGTGCCTGCTTGCGCTACAGTGAGATGAGATGATGTTGCAGGGGCGTGGCTGTCGACATGGTCACTGTGAAGTTACAAAACCTGTAGCTGTCAATCAGCACCTGGCCACACCTAGTCCAGCCCACTGCTTTATGGATTGTCAGCAGTGCAGTCCCATGGTGAACACAAAAGCTGACTTCGCTTCTAGAATTTCTCAAACGTATTAAGACCTTAAATGCAATATTCCCAATGCACAAATGTAATTATTGTAACGCTCTTGCCTCCTTGTTAAACATCATTGCCTGGAAAGCCGCAGGTGCTGCGCACACAGCTTACTATACAGGTGAGTGACTGTGCGTGTCTATATAATCGTAAATGGCAATGACCCTGTTACATCTGTGTTTACTGTATCATGTGCATCTGACATGTGTAAGGCCGGCCAAACGACGGAGCGCATTTCTCCCCTGCAACCATGGGTTGCAGAAAAGTCATTTTCGCGATTCAGCCATCTGCACAGACAGTGTGGACAGGGGAATCCCTCCCGTGGAGCCATTGTGTTCTCGCAAAGTGAAGCTGTCCCCATCAGGAGAAGACGTGATTATTGCTGACAGCGGCTAGCAATAATCGCATGTAAAATAATCCAGCAGGATGCTTGTACACAGGTAATCGATCAAACGACTAATCGGATAATCTTAAAAGAAAGTGTGGTGTACAATTTAGTTAATATGTAAATAAAAAAAGGCAATTCTTAAATATCCATATGCAGTGGTAAATATAAATAACAATCTACAGTAATTGTAATGCCTCCTATTACCTCCACTTTCTCTGGGTTCCCTGCACAGAGTCTTTAAAGTGTTTTTTTTTTTTAAACAAACCTTGTTATACTTACCTGCTCTGTGTAATGGTTTTACACAGAGCAGCCCAGATCCTCCACTTCTGGGGTCCCTCACAGATGCTTCTGGCTCCTTCTGCCTTCAGAGTGTTTCAATAGCACGCTGCAAAGTATAGTATAGAGTGCCCGCTATAGCAAGGTGAAAAAACTTCTGCCTTTAGAACCACTCACTTCCTGCCTAGAACTACATGTCCCATGAGGCATTGCTCCTCACACTTTCACATAAACAAATTCTCAGGCACTTGGTGACATGTGTGGATGGTGTACTGAGCTGTACGTGTGCTGCGCTGTATTTCCTGATATGTAAACAAATAATGCATTCTATATGCAGGCCAACTAATCAACTGGCCGATTAATCACTTATGAAAATAGTTATTAACTATTTTTATAATCGATTAGTTGTCGATGAATCGATTAGTAGTTTCGCCCCTAGTTTGCACTGAACCAGACGAGATTTGAACAGTCTTTGGCTGGCTTAAAGGGGTTGTAAAGGTAAAAGTTTTTTCACCTTAATGCATTCTATGCATTAAGGTGAAAAAACATCTGACAATACCCCCCCTCCCCCCAGCCCCCCTGTTATACTTAGCCTGGCCGTTGATTGGCTACAGTGGATGGATTGAAAGCAGCGCAGCCATTGGCTCGCACCGCTGTCAATCGCATCCAATGGCACGCCAGGGCCCGAGTGATACAGTCAGCGTTTTATGGCCACCGCTGTATCATGGAAGCGTGCCCGCAATAACTCAACACTGAGCTCGCATAAAGGTGTTGAGTCCTTGCGGGGAGGAGCCGCAGAGGGACCCCAGAAGACCAGGTTCGGGGCCACTCTGTGCAAAACGATCTGCACAGTGGAGGTAAGTAGAACATGTTTTGTTTTTTTAATCTTTAGTGATCCTTTAAAGCGGAGTTCCACCCGTGTTTTAGTTTAAGTCAGCAGCTACAAAAAGCATAGCTGCTGACTTTTAATAAACCGACACTTACATGCCCCGCAATCCAGCGATGCGGCCTCCCAGAGGCTCACTCCCCCTCCTCTTCTCGGCGGTGGCATTGTAACTGTGGGCAACCGGCTGTGGCAGCTTACGGCCGGGTGCGGACTGCGCATGCGTGAGTCACCCTGCGTTTTCCTATTGGCCAGCCGATCTTCTTGGACCTGAGTTGTGTCCCAGAAGATCGCTGGCAGGGGGGGCCGCCTAGGGTCAGAGGAGGAGTCCCCTAGGCGGGGCGGAAAAAACTAGGAGGAAGTGGGACAGGAAGTCCTACTAAAGAGGACCCCCCCCCCCCCCCAAAAAAAAAGAAAATTCATGCCAAATGTGGCATGTCAGGGGGAGAGGAGTGCTTAAAGCGGTAGTTACATAACATATGCAATCGTTTGTGCTCTTTGCAAGTTTCGATCCTGTAAGCATCCATCATCAGTGTGGGCATCTGAAGCCTGTTTTTTTTTTTTTTCTGGATATGGTGCAGCTGGCTACCCAGCATTCATCTCCTGATCTCGCGCCAGCATAGTGTGAAGAAAGTGAGGTGTGGAGGATGCCCGTTGACTTCTGGGATTGATAACACGTGTGTTCCAGGAGCCAACGGGCTGAAGGATATGACGTATCTCACCACAGTGAGGTAACGCAGACGTGCAACGCGTCTGGAAGCCCAAAGGTAATTTAACTTTGAGGAACAAAGTAAAACATTGATGGCATAGCGATCAGCAATGCTTGGGGCCGAAGTGGAAAAAATAGTGTGCAACTGTGCTTTAAGATTTATGTTAAGAAAATTCTTCTGACACGTGTGGAGATGTACAGCCATTCACTTGTATAGGTAGACTATACGGGGCGACTACAGCTCCCAGGTGTGGGAAAATGCCAGGAAATTTACGCTAGATGCATAAAATACCTGCCAATGTCAAATGTGTGCGTGAACCTTTAGTCTTTTTTTTTTTCTTTGGTAGCAAGTAGCTTTTTCAGCGCGTATTCATTCCTTGCCCAGGACCCCCTTTCCCTGGGATGTACATTCCAGGATGTGTCATGTACATTGGTTGGAGGCCGAGTTGAAGGCAGGACTTCCCTTGCGGCTCTGGTCCAAACGCACCTGAATGTGGGAACAGGCATGCGAGGCTCAAGGTAGCGCAGATGCCGTTGTTCTGTCGAGAAGTGCCCGGCTGTCGAATGGTGCCCGGGTGGAACTGCGCAGAGCCGAGTTGACAATCGGCTGTTAAGTCGCCTTTGCCGGGGCACGTTCATGTAGGAGAGAGACGGATAGATGCATGAAGGGGGCGGATATTTAAATGATGGGCCACTGCACTTTGCAACACTTTAGGGGCGGGGTTTTTATCGATGGCCAAACAACTGCAAAATGTTTATCTAAAATGGAAAAAGCCAACCTTCAACTGACTAAACCCACCCCGCAAGCGTCCAGAAAGTGAAGTAGATAAAGATTTCCTTTGCAGCTTAATTTGGCCATCGATTAAAAATTCAGCCCACAGAACCAGGGGCGGATCTAGAGTCTAGTCTCAGGAGGGGCACTACCAGGAAATATATTTTTTTTTAGGGGGGGGGGGGGCAATTCATCAGGGAAATCATTGATGTTAGCGCTTCAATCATCATGGCACTATGGTTGTTATGGTGTCAGGATGATTGAAGCGCACTTTCTATTAATACATTGTTCTATAGCATGAAATAGTCCAACTCCATCATATGGCAGAATCACTGGGAGCCCCAAATGTGCCACGTCACCTGCCACAAGATGCAGCTTGTCGCTTGCCACGTCACCTGCCACAAGATGCAGCTTGTCGCTTGCCACGTCACCTGCCACAAGATGCAGCTTGTCGCTTGCCACGTCACCTGCCACAAGATGCAGCTTGTCGCTTGACACGTCACCTGCCACAAGATGCAGCTTGTCGCTTGCCACGTCACCTGCCACAAGATGCAGCTTGTCGCTTGCCACGTCACCTGCCACAAGATGCAGCTTGTCGCTTGCCACGTCACCTGCCACAAGATGCAGCTTGTCGCTTGCCACGTCACCTGCCACAAGATGCAGCTTGTCGCTTGCCACGTCACCTGCCACAAGATGCAGCTTGTCGCTTGCCACGTCACCTGCCACAAGATGCAGCTTGTCGCTTGCCACGTCACCTGCCACAAGATGCAGCTTGTCGCTTGCCACGTCACCTGCCACAAGATGCAGCTTGTCGCTTGCCACGTCACCTGCCGCAAGATGCAGCTTGTCGCTTGCCACGTCACCTGCCGCAAGATGCAGCTTGTCGCTTGCCACGTCACCTGCCGCAAGATGCAGCTTGTCGCTTGCCACGTCACCTGCCGCAAGTTGCGGATTGTCGCTTGCCACGTCACCTGCCGCAAGTTGCGGATTGTCGCTTGCCACATCACCTGCCGCAAGTTGCGGATTGTCACTTGCCGCAAGTTGCGGATTGTCTGTCAAATACATTTTTTATTGAAAATATATAGGTTGCTTACAACATACAGGTACACGTGATATAGTATAAGGAGGGGCATAGAAAGAGAAGGCACACAGTTGCCCGTGGTACAAGTAGTCGGGTATAAAACAGCATGGGCAGTCTACATGCCCCTAGGCATGCGAATTGTCACTTGCCACATCACCTGCCGCAAGTTGCGGATTGTCACTTGCCAGAACACCTGCCGCAAGTTGCGGATTGTCACTTGCCACAACACCTGCCGCAAGTTGCGGATTGTCACTTGCCACATCACCTGCCGCAAGTTGCGGATTGTCACTTGCCACATCACCTGCCGCAAGTTGCGGATTGTCACTTGCCACATCACCTGCCGCAAGTTGCGGATTGTCACTTGCCACATCACCTGCCGCAAGTTGCGGATTGTCACTTGCTAAGGTGGTGTTTTGCTTGTCGGAGCCAAGCAGCAGAGAGATTATGTAATCTCTCTGCTGCCTGCACAGTGAGGGCGTAAGTTACTGCAGGGATGCAAAGCGAGCGGCAAAAGATGTCATCTCTCTGCTCCCCTGGGCTTGTTGATTGGCCAGCCGCCCGCACACCCACAGAGCCAACCAGCTGACCGCCCACTCTGATTCTCACTTGCTGTGGAGCCGCCCGCTCAGACTCTCTGGCGCCCGCGAATTCCGCAACTAAAACAAATTTCTTGGGGTGCCAATTGCCCGCCCCCCCGGATCTGCCCCTGTCCATCACTTAAAATCTGCCCCCTTCATGTAAGTGGACGCCCCTCAGCTACATGACCGTGCGCAGTTCCACCTGGGCATTTCTCGATGGGGGCACTTCTCGACGGGACACCAGCACCTAGAAGGCAAATAATGATCATTCAAGATGGTCTGCAAGGATTGTGGTTGGTGTATGCAAATGAGAGAGCACTTCACGATCAGCAGTGGTAGTGCACTGTGTTTGTGTGGTATTGCCAGGCAGGGCACGGAAGACAGATCTGGCTACCAGGTTTTCGAAGGAGCAGGCAGAAAGATGTAGTCAAAAGCCAGGCCAAAGTCATAAACGGATAGAGGGAACAAATTGGGTCAAGAATAGGCGATCAAGCAGCATGCCAGGGTTACGAGAAGGATAGGGAAACCCAGAAACATTACAATTTAAAAATTAAAGAGATTTCTTTTTTAAATTGAGACCAATATGTATTCTGATACATGTCTTTTGGGAAAAAAAAATAAAAATCTCATTAACCACTTCGGCCCCATAGGATTTGGCGGGCCACTTTTTGCAATTCAGCACTGCGTCGCTTAAACTGACCATTGCGCGGTTGTGCGACTTGGCTCCCAAACAAAATTGACGTTCCCCCCCCCCCCCCCCACAAATAGAGCTTTTCTTTTGGTGGTATTTTATTACCTGTGTGGTTTTTATTTTTTGTAATATAAACAAATTAAACAACAATTTTGAAAAAAAAGCAATATTTTAAAATGTTTGCTTTAATAAATATCCCCAAAAAAGATGTAAAAAAAAAATAAAAATTCCTCAGTTTAGGCCGATACGTATTCAAATGCTCAAACACAATTTAAAAAAATTAACTTTTTTTTTAACCACCTCAATACCCCACACCGTCATGACGTCCTGGTATTGAGGTGGGGATATCTGAATGATAGGTGCAGCTACAGGCATCATTCTGATAGCCTTTTTCTCAGCCAGCGATTCCGCGCTCCATAAGAACTATCATATTGGCAGTTCCGCTGCTTGATCGTTCTTATAGGTGGTGGGAGTGGATGTCCCCCCCCCCCCCCCGGCCATCCGGTGCTTCTCCGGGCTCTCCCGTGCCATCGTGGGCTCGGAGAATGAATCTGCTGGCACCAGCTCAGGATGGTCACCGGTCATCTCTATGACCGCCGGAGGCCTGGGTGCGATGTTATGACGTCACGCTCGGGTACCCGGAAGTAAACAAAGACGCAATCGTGGCTGAAAGCATGAGATCGGTGAATTTTTTTTCACAATCTTATGCTTCCAAGCCTGGAGGAGAGATGTGGGGTCTTATTGACCTCACATCTCTCCATAAAGAGAACCTGTCAGTAATTCCTAATGTTTACATTCCTTGTACTAGGAATAAAAGTTATCCAAAAATTTTTTGAAAAAAAATGGTGTAAAAATGTAAAAACATTAAGTAAAATAAAAAAATGTATACTAATAATTTTTTTTAAAACACCCCTGTCCCTGGCGTGTATGTAGCTCAACATACAGCTTAAACCTTGCATCCTAAATAACCAGACTGTCTGTAACTTTGGAGCTTTATTACGTTGAACAGGTGGTGACCATATAAGATGCGTATGAATAATGGTGAAACTAGAGATAAACAGATAAATGAACATATAAGAATTATATGAACACAAACAATTGATCACTAGGCATATAGGTAAACAGTCTTTATCATACCAGCGATGCTGCCTTAGGAAGATCTAGGAATCATGTGGTGCAGGCTTAGCTGACTCCATGTGGACTGTCCAGTGGAAAAGATGAAAGAGTTGTGATAGGAAGTGAAGACAGTTTTCAGTAACACAACAGGAAATGTACATTACCATAGAACACTGCCCATCAACAGTCCTTTAAGAGTGACATCTAGTGGACAATATTTGAATTACAAGATCAGAAGATATTTACTGTTTGTCCTTGTAGGCCAAAGGCATGACATACATAGTTACATTGGTCAACATAAATCAAAACGCCCCTGTCCCCAGTAACTTGCGCTCAGAAGCCAACACACGTAAGTCCCGCTCACATATGTAAACAGCGTTTAAACCGCATATGTAAGGTATCGCTGCGTGTGTTGCAGCGAGAGCAACAATTCTAGCACTAGACCTCCTCTGTAACTCTAAACTGGTAACCTGTAAAAAAAAAAATGTAAGTGTCGCCTAAGGAGATTTTTAAGCACTGAAGTTTGGCGCTATTCCATGTTGGGCATCCATTTATTAGGCGTAACATCATCTTTCACGTTATACAAAATAATTGGGTTAACTTTTACTGTTTTTATTTTTTATTATTCATATGTCTCCCCCCCCCCCCCCCCCCAAAAAAAAACATGTTTGAAAAATTGCTGCACAAATACCATGTGACATAAAAAGTTGCAACAACCTCAATTTCATTCCCTAGGGTCTCTGCAAAAATAATATAATGTTTTGGGGGTAATTTTCTAGAAATTATGATTTTTACATGTAGGAGAGAAGTAAACGGAATTGGCCCAGATGGGAAGTGGTTAAACAAAGTGCCAGAAAATACCTGGTCTTCAATCCTTCATATTTTCCTTTATTGCACCATCCTTGCCTATCCATGCTTGGCCTGAATGGGATGAATTGCCCTATATTGCACCATCCATGCCTATCCATGCTTGGCCTGAATGGGATGAATTGCCCTATATTGCACCATATTGCACCATCCATGCCTATCCATGCCTGGCCTGAATGGGATGTATTGCCCTATATTGCACAATCCTTGCCTATCCATGCCTGGCCTGAATGGGATGTATTGCCCTATATTGCACAATCCTTGCCTATCTATGCCTGGCCTGAATGGGATGTATTGCCCTATATTGCACAATCCTTGCCTATCCATGCCTGGCCTGAATGGGATGTATTGCCCTATATTGCACAATCCTTGCCTATCCATGCCTGGCCTGAATGGGATGTATTGCCCTATATTGCACAATCCTTGCCTATCTATGCCTGGCCTGAATGGGATGTATTGCCCTATATTGCACCATCCTTGCCTATCCATTCCTGGCCTGAATGGGATGTATTGCCCTATATTGCACCATCCTTGCCTATCCATTCCTGGCCTGAATGGGATGTATTGCCCTATATTGCACCATCCTTTCCTATCCATGCCTGGCCTGAATGGGATGTATTGCCCTATATTGCACAATCCTTGCCTATCCATGCCTGGCCTGAATGGGATGTATTGCCCCATATTGCACAATCCTTGCCTATCCATGCCTGGCCTGAATGGGATGTATTGCCCTATATTGCACCATCCTTTCCTATCCATGCCTGGCCTGAATGGGATGTATTGCCCTATATTGCACAATCCTTGCCTATCCATGCCTGGCCTGAATGGGATGTATTGCCCTATATTGCACAATCCTTGCCTATCTATGCCTGGCCTGAATGGGATGTATTGCCCTATATTGCACCATCCTTGCCTATCCATTCCTGGCCTGAATGGGATGTATTGCCCTATATTGCACCATCCTTGCCTATCCATTCCTGGCCTGAATGGGATGTATTGCCCTATATTGCACCATCCTTTCCTATCCATGCCTGGCCTGAATGGGATGTATTGCCCTATATTGCACAATCCTTGCCTATCCATGCCTGGCCTGAATGGGATGTATTGCCCCATATTGCACAATCCTTGCCTATCCATGCCTGGCCTGAATGGGATGTATTGCCCTATATTGCACCATCCTTTCCTATCCATGCCTGGCCTGAATGGGATGTATTGCCCTATATTGCACAATCCTTGCCTATCCATGCCTGGCCTGAATGGGATGTATTGCCCTATATTGCACAATCCTTGCCTATCTATGCCTGGCCTGAATGGGATGTATTGCCCTATATTGCACCATCCTTGCCTATCCATTCCTGGCCTGAATGGGATGTATTGCCCTATATTGCACCATCCTTGCCTATCCATTCCTGGCCTGAATGGGATGTATTGCCCTATATTGCACCATCCTTTCCTATCCATGCCTGGCCTGAATGGGATGTATTGCCCTATATTGCACAATCCTTGCCTATCCATGCCTGGCCTGAATGGGATGTATTGCCCCATATTGCACAATCCTTGCCTATCCATGCCTGGCCTGAATGGGATGTATTGCCCTATATTGCACCATCCTTTCCTATCCATGCCTGGCCTGAATGGGATGTATTGCCCTATATTGCACAAT
The DNA here is from genome assembly GCA_029574335.1 of Rana kukunoris. NCBI lineage: Eukaryota > Metazoa > Chordata > Amphibia > Anura > Ranidae > Rana > Rana kukunoris. The sequence goes on from CM056052.1 coordinate 20,574,651, forward strand.
CCTTGCCTATCCATGCCATGCCTGGCCTGAATGGGATGTATTGCCCTATATTGCACAATCCTTGCCTATCCATGCCTGGCCTGAATGGGATGTATTGCCCTATATTGCACCATCCTTTCCTATCCATGCCTGGCCTGAATGGGATGTATTGCCCTATATTGCACAATCCTTGCCTATCCATAGCTTCTCCTATATTCTGTATGTGGCCTGTGCAGCGGGCTCCTCTTGCAGACATCTGGCTCTACATATATACTGTGTATGGGGGGGGGGGATGTTCTCGGAGAGTCCAAGGTGAAATGCGGCGCTCTGACAGCGGATTATTTTGTAACTTCTGTGTAAATTAGCATGGGATGTAGATTTTTCTTCCCCCCCTTTCCATAGCTGGAGTTGGTTATTGACTCAAGCTGTTGTGTACGGCTTGCCTTGGAATCGGTGATTACATTAAAGTCAGGCCTTTGTTCTGTGCCGTATCCATGCGAGTGCCTTTTGTTCAGACACTCCTTGTGCTGCACTCTTCATAATGGGAACTGACAGATTGTTGCCTTTCCATTTCGGAATTATTTGCAGGCATCGCTGTGTTTTTTAAAGGCACAGCTCTTGGCATACACAATCTATTAGTGCACAGATTGTCTTATTTCCTTCTGTCCTCTGGCCATATCAGATGTCTTTCCGAGACGTTGAGGTGGGGGGAGGGGGGGATCTTTTTAAAGGGATGCAGAGCACCGTACGGCCTGCAGTTGGGATGTCCCTGCAGTTTCTGCCCACAAACCAAAATGCGTTGTAGGTGAATCGGCGTCTACGTTAGAGGTCACCGTACTGGGTGCGTGCTTGTGAGGGATCATGCATGTTTGCTTCCACTTTAACCTATCGCTTCAATATGCTTTTCTGATGCTTCTGTGATGCTGCTGTTGAAGTTTTAATAAAGCTTGGAAAATGCCCAGTGTTTTGATTTTCTATTTGATTTGTTTTAAAGGGGCTCAGTAGAACCCCAGCTCTTTAGTACCCCCATTCAGCAGATCTCCAGCTTATTAGTACCCTTGTTCAGCAGATCCCTGGTTCAGTAAGTACCCTCAGCTCTTCTGATGCCCCTCCCCATAGTACTCCCAGCTCTGCTGATGCTTCTCTTAGTAGTAACCCCCAGCTCTGCTGATCCCCCACACAGTAATAGTAACGCTAGGCTCTGCTGATCCCCCACACAGTAATAGTAACCCTAAGCTCTGCTGATCCCCCCCCCCCCAACACAGTAATAGTAACTTTAAGCTCTGCTGATCTAACACACGGTAATAGTAACCCTAAGCGCTGCTGATCCCCCTACACAGTAATAGTAACCCCAAGCGCTGCTGATCCCCCACACAGTAATAGTAACCCTAGGCTCTGCTGATCCCCCACACAGTAATAGTAACCCTAAGCTCTGCTGATCCCCCCCCCCCCCCACACAGTAATGGTAACCTTAAGCTCTGCTGATCCCCCCAACACAGTAATAGTAACTTTAAGCTCTGCTGATCTAACACACAGTAATAGTAACCCTAAGCGCTGCTGATCCCCCACACAGTAATAGTAACCCCAAGTTGTGCTGGTCCCCCACACAGTAATGGTAACCCTAAGCTCTGCTCATCCCCCCCACACAGTAATACTAACCCTAAGTTCTGCTGGTCCCCCACACAGTAATAGTAACCCTAAGCTCTGCTGATCCCCCCCCCCCCACACAGTAATAGTAACCCTAAGCTCTGCTGATCCCCCCCCACACAGTAATAGTAACCCTAAGCTCTGCTGATCCCCCCCCCCACACAGTAATGGTAACCCTAAGCTCTGCTGATCCTCTGGTTTGCAGGTCCCTCTCTCTCGCTCTGTGGTCCCCTCTTTTTTGGTCCTATGCTGCACATTACCTATGACATCTTGGAAGTTTCTTCCTCCCTGGTCCCCCAGCTCTGCTGATTCCCCCACTCATTTCGTTCTCTCTCTCTGGTCCCCACTCACCGCTATATTGCTCTTCATGCTGCTTACCATGTGGGGCATCTAAGATTCTCCAGCCCTGTCACCCAACACAGTAGTAAGCTCTGCTGATCCTCTTGTTTGCGTCTCTCCGCCCCCCTTTCGCTCGCTCTCCGCCCCCCTTTCGCTCGCTCTCCGCCCCCCTTTCGCTCGCTCTCCGCCCCCCTTTCGCTCGCTCTCCGCCCCCCTTTCGCTCGCTCTCCGCCCCCCTTTCGCTCGCTCTCCGCCCCCCTTTCGCTCGCTCTCCGCCCCCCTTTCGCTCGCTCTCCGCCCCCCTTTCGCTCGCTCTCCGCCCCCCTTTCCGGTGTCGGTGGGAGGCATGGTCCCCCCTCTCCGGTGTCGGTGGGAGGCATGGTCCCCCCTCTCCGGTGTCGGTGGGAGGCATGGTCCCCCCTCTCCGGTGTCGGTGGGAGGCATGGTGCCCCATTGTTTCTGCTAATTTGGAGACCACTGGCCCAGAGAAATGCTTTAATGGTTTCTTGTTTAAATTGTCCCCCAGTATGTGAGATGTGGATCTTGGTCTATGAGCTCTTTGAGGGCCGGTATTGATATGAATGAGTAGTATGTAGATTGACAGTGTCATAAAAATACCCATAATAGCCATTTACATCACTGCTGGCCTTCAATAGCGCTTATTACGGCTAAGGGGTCTATTTTTAGAAAACAATTGCATGCCTAATCAGCCAGTAAAAATGCGTGTACAATCTTTCTGTGCAAATGGGGCAAAAAAAAAAAAAAAACGCATTTGCCTTTTTCCTGTGCAAGACCAATGGGTTTCATCAGTTTAAAAGGACTTGGCTACTAAATATTGTACGAATTTCCAATTTGTTTTCCTATTTTTCTTATTTTTCATCAATTAAAAAAAAAAATTCACCAGCACAGGAAATGGCCTAAAAACGTATTTTTTTATTTGCACAGAACAAAGAACAAACATGTGAACTGTATTTGCACAGAACAAACATGTGAACTGTATGCTTGTGTGTGATTTTAATTAAATATTTTTTATTATTTAGCAGAATCAATTTATGCAGTGCTTCACACATTATTTACTACACATTTATGCTCCATTTACACTTTTGCAACTTTAAAGTTGGTGCGATTTCTATTGCGACTTTACCGTGCGACTTGATGGGACTTTGGCGCGGCTGTGCGATTTTGATGTGGCTTTGGATGAGTGCAAATATGAACACATTTTTAGTTTTTTTTTTTTTCTAACAAATTTTAAATTTTCTGAATGATCAGAATTCGAATGTTTAACAGATTAGCATGCTATGTGAAGAATAAATAGCTGGTTGTTAAGAAGCAGGCTGGGAAGATATCGGCTGCGTCCTTAACCCTGTAACTTCCAGAGCTGTAATTTTAGGCCTGAAGGTTACACAAAACCCCCAAACATGATAAATTTACACACGTAATTATTTTTGGTAAAATATATAAGACAAGGTTGTGCCGAGTAAACAGATACCAAAAATGCCAAATAGTAAAAAAAAAAGTGACGTCAAACTTCACATGTGCAAATACCGGAGATGTGTGAGGACGATCGGTGGCGCCGCCTGAACGCTCTCACCTGACAGGCAGGAGTCAGCCTGTCAGTTTCACACACGATCCTGGTGGCTGCAGCCACTGGATTGTATGCAATACCCCCTGCAGTTCGGTCCGTACGACATACGGGCCTGGTGGCGAAAGGGTTAAGTGTACTTATTTAGCAAAAATGAGCTTTCCATTAAATCTACAGACACTTTGCTTGTCCTGATCCATGTTTCCAAACATATCCATTAGTAATGCCTTTCTTCCTGGTTAGGCTACAGGTCATGACACAGGAAGGAGTTGATCAGCTGACCTCATTAGCATACATTCTGTATCATTTACCCTCCTACCTACCCATTCCTAGCTGCACATTTTTTAAATAAAATGCAATCAATCAGTGATCACCCTTCTCACTAAATACACAATATACGGTATATACGCGAGTATAAGCCAACCCGAATATAAACCGAGGCACCTAATTGTACCACAAAAAATGGGAAAACGTTTTGACTCGAGTATAAGCCTCGCTGTGTCCATGCGCATGCCTCGCTGTGTCCATGCGCATGCCTCGCTGTGTCCATGCGCATGCCTCGCTGTGTCCATGCGCATGCCTCGCTGTGTCCATGCGCATGCCTCGCTGTGTCCATGCGCATGCCTCGCTGTGTCCATGCGCATGCCTCGCTGTGTCCATGCGCATGCCTCGCTGTGTCCATGCGCATGCCTCCCTGTGTCCATGCGCATGCCTCGCTGTGTCCATGCGCATGCCTCGCTGTGTCCATGCGCATGCCTCGCTGTGTCCATGCGCATGCCTCGCTGTGTCCATGCGCATGCCTCGCTGTGTCCATGCGCATGCCTCGCTGTGTCCATGCGCATGCCTCGCTGTGTCCATGCGCATGCCTCAGTACCGACCGGCCGTAGGTCCCCTGGACCCCAAACTTGGAATTCAGGAATGTCCCTCAGAAGGAGGGGGATCGTGCCCGCGCAACGGCGCGATCCCGATGCGCTTGTGTCACCCGGGCAAGGCGCATCTCCGATCGGCAGGAGGGTTCTGTGATTGGCCCTCCTGATCACATGATGGCTGTGTCCAATCACAGCTGTTCATGTAATGTAAATGGAGAGCCGGTTGTTAGGCGATCGGCTCGGCTCTCTTCACACAGAAGTTGTCAGTGAGGAGAGGAGAGCAGATCTCCGCAGCCGGCTGGTGATCAGTGAGAATGAGCTGTTTTTACAGCTTTTTACACATTGATCACCGGCCTAGTGTACCCACAAATATAAACACACAATGTAAGCACACAAGTCCCCAAAATAGTGTCCGTAAAACACTGTCCCACACACTAGAAACACCTGCCCCCCACATATGTAACAGTAAAATCATATGTCCCAGTGATCACCTGTGCACATCTGTCCGTGATCACCTGTGCACATCTGTCCGTGATCACCTGTGCACATCTGTCCGTGATCACCTGTGCACATCTGTCCGTGATCACCTGTGCACATCTGTCCGTGATCACACAAAACAATTAATTATTATACACTTTTCACATATTTCTAAAAAAAAAATCCTTCCACTTCACAATTTTATGCCACTGTGTTGGTCTGTCTCATAAAATCCCAATAAAAGACACTTATGTTTTTGTTGGTAACATGACAAAATGTGGGAGATTTTGAGGGGTATAAATTCTTTTTCAAGGCACTGTACTACATTGCGCTGCGGGCAATAGAACTGAATGATGTAGTTTGTGACATTTCAATAAAGCTTTAACAAAAAAAATATTTAGCATGCGTACTACTGTTGACAAAGTATCGGCACCGCTGCCTTGAATCGGACACGGGTGGGCATGCTGCAGTACACACTGTTGGTGTGAACAAACCATTAATGGAAGTTCTGGTCAGAGGTCATCTCACAGGTTGACTGGGAGTGTACTTCCACCTCTGTGGATTATACTGCTCCATGATGAACGGGCCTAGGCCAGTGATAAATTACCGCTATAAACTTTTAGCAATTTTTTACATCCTCTCCTCAACACTCGCTTTCCACGAGACATTTACGTTAACCTCTGTGCTGCTGAAGCAGAAAGTCAGCATATGAAGGATTTCACATGGTAATATCAGACTTTGTCTTTGGATTCACCTCCCCTCAGTTGTCGCTGCCGCCTTGTTTTTCAATTAGCTGCCATCTCAGACATCCCTATTGACATCAATCTTTATACCTCTGAGATTCTCTCCCCCCCCCCCCCCCCCCCCCCCCCCCCGTCTCGCTTCTCTGAGATACGGCACTCCAGCCAAGTTTGACTAATCTTTATTCCGAATCTATACCGCTTACCCCGGCTCGTCGTCTCTGCGCTGCGCTCTCAACGATCTTCTTGACGCTCTTCAGGGTGCGATTGTACCACACGCACACACACGGATACCACGCATCGGGCTTGTTCAACTTCAGTCTGAACTGATGAGGATAACTTGCTGAGCATGCTGATTTCCATTTTTCCACTAGCTGTCATTTTGCTCTTGTCTTTTGTTACACAGTATGTATCCTGACCATTGACGTTGGAGGTTTTTTTTTTTTCAGTGTTTTTTAATTTTTATTGCAAGATCGCTTGTTTATTTTTTATTTTATTTTTTTGTCGTCCTGCTTTCAACTATTACATATACAGTTTTCACACTGTAACTCCTATTTGTGTGTGTGTGTGTGTATGTATATA